>APFE030856851.1:91091-152751 GCA_000404065.3 Pinus taeda
AGGACGTTTGTTTCTGAAGCATCTGTGTGAAGAATGACTGGTTTTATGACAGTGCTTACATGGATGAAGATCAAAACAATGATCTTTCATATGGCCAACTCGGTCACAGTGTTGGCATTTTACAAACTGTTGTTGTTGTTATTGTTGCTGTGGAAGAGGGGAAAAGTCTGGAATAGTTGAAGCTGAACTGTCATAAGGAGCAGGTGAACTGTAATGAATGAATCCAGCACTCTGAAACTGAATGGGCTTGGCATAGTCTAGAATATGAAAGGACAATTCCTTGTCATATCCAAGACCAGTTTTGTGCTTGTTGTGGACAAGTTGTTCCCAAGGTCTGATGATGGGCTTGGGAAGTGCAGACTGAGTTTCTGCATCTGCATGTACAATTGCTACTTTATTGGATACTAAATCTACTTTATTGACTTTCTTCTGATGGGTTGCAGTCTCAATGTTCTGAACAGAAACATGTCCAGAATGATGATTCCTCTGTTTTAATTCTTCTTGCTGAAGCTAGGATTCAAGTTGTAAAAAGTCAATCTTTTCATGTACATCTTGTAAACAACTATGAATATCGGTGAGAAAATCCTTGCTGATTTTGACTGTATTATCCATAGTAGAGAGTATTAGATTTTCCACTAACTCTAATATTACACTAATTGGAGCCATTTTTAACCTCAAAAAATAGTAAAACAATGAGGAAAAGATGGACACCAATTGCTCTTTTATATAAACTTATGGCAACAACTTCAAATCAATCAGCTTGCAATAGATTCAACATATAAAGAATGGTGACATCCGGAAAATAGACTCCTCATTCAAAAACGAATTTTCTTCAATTCACCTGAGAATTTAACTTCCAAAAAAGCTACAAGAAATTTAGGCCTCAAAAAGATATTTTCCTGTACCAGCCTTGAATCCAAGGGAACTTGTCCTGGAGACACTTCAATAAAAATCTCTGATATGAACAACCTTTAAGAAAATACACCAATTCGATCTATAATACCATGAAAATTGCTAATTAGGAATCAAATCAATACATATATTCCTATGATCTGTATGCCTTCTCCAGCGCTACCAAACCATTTCACTATTCTGCAAACTAGACAAGTCGCTCTCTATTGCTGAAGAGCAGCTTTCGTTTTCCGCCGAACGGGAGGAACTCCACGCTTTTACCCAAATCGCAATTACTGGCAAATTCACACTTTCCCTTTTATATGCAGAAGCTATCTTTCAGATTATGATTATAAAACCATTTCACAATCAATCAATCTCTGTATATGAGAGTTTCCTCCTTCATGGAAAATTTAGAACTTCTGAAATCTTCAATCAAATCCAATGACTCAATTCATGCATATATGACTTGAACCCATGAAACAATGTGCCCATATTCCATTCGACATTATATTAATCGACCCAACCAGCACAAAACTCTGTATTTTCGACCCAATATCAATCATGTATATATTAGTAGATTAAATATTCAACTCGAATCTGTTCAAGAATAAACGCCCACCAGACACCTTGAATTCACATTCATATAACCCAATACAGCAATGGTCCCACAACGAACCAAACAGCGTATGAATTCAACATTAATTGAATTTGATTAGAAGTTTATACAACACACAGTGAAAACCAGAGTCACTATTGAAGCCGGTTGTCGAGTAAATGAGGATAGCGGTTTATGTGAAGTCCACGATTTCAAAACCTGCAGTTGGACTTCTGTCTACATGGATATATAACCATCACAGTTTTACAAAATCCTTTCAAAACACTTCCACGCTATTGCAAAGCAGAATTGTTTAAATATACAGAAAGGCAAACTGAAGTCGTTAACTGGTTGAATGCTTAGCAATCAAAGGAGTGCTAATTAAAAATTTGTATTGATTTTTCTTTGGGCATCGATTCTTTCAGTCAACCTAACAACAATCCATTTAGCTTTGAAGTATGCGTTAAATACAATCAATCCTCACAGCGAAGGATCGAAACTTGTATTGATTTCCATGGCAAAGAATCGATGCTCCAAATTTATATGGAATCCTTTACCCAACTTACAATCAACCACAGTTCTTCACAAGGTTTCAACACGCATTACCTTTGCTGTGTCTGGCAATTCGTGCCACTGTCAAGACTGATCAATACGCCATCCAAATGCCTTCCAAAGTTGTTCATCTCATGATCTTTATCAGCTAACGTAGTTGTAGTTCCCCAATGTGTGAATCAAATTCACTCAGCGCTCTTTTCTTGAAGATGTTCCAGGCTTGCGCAGGGCTTTTATTCTTCTCCGGCACTTCTGCAAACAAAACTCAACTCAACCTTTTATCATCCAGCTTACCACTCACTTGCTTGCACATCGACGACATATCAGCGTTCAAAAAGATATATCAGGCATTGATATCAGGCAGAAATAATTATGGTAGACAGAGTGGCGCAACATCAATAATGGCAGAAAACGGTTATAGAGAGCGCACAGAGCATATCTTGGACAACGTTGGTCAGGTAGACAGAACGCAGATAAAGGAATATGGAGGAGCAGCGCAAGTATATGCAAGAGGTGGTAGCTAAATTATAGCTGAGAAAATATTCATAAGTGATGGCAGAAACCATAAAACAAATGGTTCAAAGAAATTATGTAGGGCAGGAATACGCCTGCTCTGATACCATGTTAAACACACATGGGAAACATAAAATAGGAAAGATAAATCATGTGAGTACTTTTTTTATTAACAGGAGATATACATTTATAGTACATTATGTGACCGTTGGGATTCACATCCCAAGGTCTCTTGGACTCGTTTTGTCCATACGGCTTCCACACTAACCCATTGAGGATTAGGTGTCCAACACAACATATAAGCAAACAATCAAAATCTGTCCATGTTCATTTATCTTTGTGTACAAGGTAGGCTCAATGTTGCTTTTGCAAAATCCATTCTTGATCATGTAATTGTCAATTCTGCTATACCAAGCTCTAGGCACTTGGTTCAGTCCATAGAGTGCTTTCTTCCACTTGTAAACTCTGTCTTTGTTACTTTCAACTTCATATCCTAGAGGTTGCTGCACATAAATTCTTATTTTATAATTCCATTTAAGAAGGTTGACTTCACATCCCTCTGATATAATTTCCATTTGTTCTGAGCTGCTATGGCTAGGACTGCTCTTACAGTATCCAATTTGGCTATTGGAGTAAACGTTTCTCCAAAGTCTATTCTCGGTTTCTGCGAGAATACTTTTGCTACAAGTATTGCTTTAAATCTGTTAATTTCACCTTTCTCATTCAACTTTGTCTTGTACACCCACTTCACACCAATGAGATTTTTTTTTCCTTTGGAAAATCAACCAAATCCCATGTGTCATTCTCTTCAATAGCTTCAATTTATTCATCCATGGCTTACACCCAATTTTCATCTTTGATTGCTTCTTCAAACGAAGAAGGTGGAATGACAACAATGTAAAATTTGAACTAACATCCAAATCATCATAAATATCTTTCAAAATTCTCATCTTTATCTTACCATTGCTTGATTCATCACCTGATTGATTGTTGGGAGAAGCTTGATCTGTTGATCTACTTGAGGATCCACTCTGCTTTGAAAATCTTGGAGTCCTTGTTGGTGTGTCTCTGTTTGGTGTCTTCACCTGTGATTCTTGCTGCTCCTTTTTTGCTACATCATCTTCTTCCATCAGTGGCACTTGTGCATCAACTGTTTTGTCTATAGTTCCATTCCATGACTCTTGTTCCTTGAAAACAACATCTTTGCTAATTATGGACTTCTTTGTGATGGGGTTATACAATTTGTAAGCTTTTGATTGCTCAATATAACCAGTGAATATGCATTTTTCACTTTTATCATCCAATTTGCCTCTTCTCTCCTTAGGCACATGTGCATAAGCTACACATCCAAATACTCTGAGATGACATATGCTGCAATACATACCTGACCATGCTTGTTCTAGTACTCTGTTCATCACACTCTTTGTAGGAGATCTGTTGATCACATAAATAGCACATGCAATTGCTTCTGCCCAATACTCATTAGACAAGTTTCTACCTTTCAACATGCTTCTTACCATGTTCATAATTGTCCTATTCTTTCTCTCTGCTACACCATTCTGCTGCGGTGTGTACCTGGTTGTAAACTATCTTTTGATCCCATGTTGTTTGCAGTAATCATGGAATACCTTTGAGTCATATTCTCCACCACAATCTGACCTCAATACCTTGATCTGTCGATCACTTTGGTTTTGTACTAAGGCTTTGAATTCTTTGAACTTTGCAAAAGTTTCATACTTCTGCTTTAAGAAGTAAACCCAAGTATTTCTGCTATAGTCATCAATTAAAGTGAGGAAGTAGCAACTTCCACCAATTAACTGTGTCCTCATAGGTCCACACAAGTCTGTATGCACTATTTCAAGTTTGCTTTACTCTGTATACAACTCCCTTTGGAAAAATTTCACCGTGTTGCTTTCCCAAGATGCAAAAATCATAAGTACTAGTAGGCTCTTTGATGGGAGGTAATCCTTTGATCATCTATTTCTGCTGCAACAATCTTAAACCAGAAAAGTGCAAGTGTCCAAATCGAAAGTACCATAACCAATAATCATCAGAACATGCAACTGTAAAAGAACTTACCTGACCACTGTAATTCAAAATGAGAGGAAAGAGTCTGTTCCTCATCATCTGCACCTTTTCTATCAGTTTCTTGCTCAGGGGCTTGTCATATATAACAACTTCTTGACCTTGAAAGATAACTCTGTATCTGTTTTGTGTCAATTGACCAACACTTAACAAATTATGTTTGAGACTAGGAACATAATATACCTTTGAGATTGTCTTCAGCTCCCCCTACTTGGTCAGAATGTTGACCACTCCTTTTCCATCTACTTCCACAGTCTTGTCAATCCCCAACTGTACCTTTGTTTTCACAGATTGATTGAAATTTGCAACCAAATCCTTGTTGCCCGTCATGTGGTTACTGCAACCACTATCTAACAACAACACACTAGCAGAAGGTTCATGCATGGTACGACAAGCTAGGAACATGGAGTTAGTACTCTCTGTAGTGACATTAGCTCTCTGGTTCCCTTGATCAACAATTTTATTCCTGCAATCACGACCATAATGACCAAATTTATTGCAGTAATAACATTTATAAATGCCTTCTTTCACATAAACTGTGACCGTTCCTGGACAAGTATGAATTAGAGAAGGGAGATTACATAGATCCTCAAATTGAAAATGCCATCTGAACCGCCTCTATCCACATCGTCATTTTCTCACTTATATATGTTGAGTTTAAATGGTGTCTGGATGAGCTACTCCTTATATTGAACAAGTCTAGGGATACCATATTTCCCATATTTTATAAAGTGGAGATTTCAGAGGTGCGATTGACTAAAAACCGGTATGCTAAAGCACTGAGTGATCATGAACGGAAAGGTAGATACAACCATCAAAGACTTGAGAATTGGAGAATCGCCCTGAACAAAGCCTCGTTAATAAACGACTTCAAACTCAAGGCTGACAATGAGTTGGAACTCTTAACTCTTCCTGTCGTTATTATTTATCTAACTGGTATTGCTATACACTTAATGTTTTTTTGTTTGGAGTGGATTTTACAATGCTTTTATGTGCTTTGTTGAGAATTTCTAGGGACGAAAACAAGCTATTGGAGGAGGAAGACAAGCTATTTGAGGAGGTCGTGAAATGCGTGCTTAAAAAGCGTAGAAATGCATCATTGCATGTGGTTGATTTTCCAGCTGGTCTGCAAGAAAAAATAGAAGATTTTGAAAGGAGTGCGTTATGGCAGCAACAGAAGAATGACAAAGCTCAGGTCTTGGGGATTGTTGGCTTGGGCAATGTTAGGTTCCTATACCAATAGGAGTCATAATTTTGAATCACTAAGATTAAGAGTTGTAATATTGTACATACCTTTGCGTTCTGCAAATGTTTTCCATATTAAAAAAATTAAAAAATGTAAAGAGGGTATGTCCTAAAAGAATAAACAAAGGACAAAAAGAATAAGAAAAGGTCCAAAAAATGAAAATATATGAACCCCAAAAGACAAAAAGAGACCATGAAAGTGAGCAAGTCAAAATTCCACTACTATTTAGTTTAATGCATAATAAATGATTGTGTGCAGCTTGTTACTCATGCCACAATCCATGATAGATAGGTAGAGTAAATAAAAGGAGCTCATCAATTTAATCTGATCCCTTGGATGATATAAGGTTAGAATTAGATAGTTTACTTTGTAAAGAAAAGAAAAGATTTATAAGGGTTTGCTAGCCTAAATGCGCCATAATAAAGTGAAGAAAAAATGGTAGGATGAGTAAATGGGTAAGTGGTAGAAAGGTTGCAAAAATATCATGTGATTACACAAAAGTACTTATGCCATTGTTTCAAATGCATCTTTCTAATATGCATAAGTAGTAAAGAAAAGAAAATACAATGGTTCGCAATATGGTTTATTTAACATCCCCTCATCCAGTTCACTGCTTCACTTCATTAATTTCCCATAAAAATGTTCTAGTACTTAAAACCTACAAGTCAAAAAGGCTCAGAGCATTTCTCTGAATTTTGGAGGGATCGAACCCTCGGCTTAATGACTTAGGGGACAAGTACTAGAACCCCCTTCATGAAAACGCATTCCCCCTTCATTTCCCCTCATTTTTGCTAATATAATCACACTTTACATCATTTACCTAGGAAAAGTGACTCACCCCCATGTAAAACCCTTTCACACAAAAACCCACCAAAAGTTTTTATCCTAAGTATAAATATAAGCGTGCAATCGCTTATACTTTACCCCTTTTTTCTTAAGAAAATCCACTCTGCCATCACTTTCATATTAATTAAACTAACTTTATTATGTAAATTCCCCAAAAACCATTAAGCCCATATTAAATTAAAACCCTATATAGAATATCCCAACCCCTTAGTTTTAAATAAAAACTAATATAAACTACACCTTATCCCGATATAATTTCACTTAATTTACCTAACCCTCGTAAAATTTAAGTTAATCTCACGTCGGCCTCGTCTGACTCCCTGATCCCTCATTAAAGCCCAGCTCGAGCACTTAACCCTAGATTAGTCCCTAAACTAATCTCGAAACTACCATAATTAAATCCTCAGGCCCCCCATCAATTCTCGTCATTTACCATCGCACATCTTTGCCTCCCAACCACCGTTGATCATCCCTTCTCCACATCCAATGGCCCATAATCATATCAGCTGCGCTCGATGACTAAACAATAGTTGCCCGATAAAGTGGTTTTCCTCCCAACCCCCGATGCTACGTGTTAAATGATGTATGGAATTGGGCGACCCCTTGTTGGTACCATTCTAAGACCCTTTTTCCCATTCCAAAACATGACTATTTCCTACCTTTTTCTCATCATCCATTCCTCAAATGCCTTGGAATTTAATTAATTTAATAGTTTATAGTTGTTGACATGCATATTAATTGATTTAGGGGTTTTGTGTTGACAAATTAGGATTTTAGGCCTAAATCACTACAGGAAGTCTTAACAACCTGTAAATGGTTTATTATGTGACATATGGCATGGCAGCTAGGTAGGAGCGGAAGGCATGGACGAAAAGAGGAATGTCCAAACATGGACAAGCACCTATTCCGCATTAGAAACATTCCTCCTATCTGCACAGTCAACGCTTAGTCAACCCTAGCATGTCGGCACAAAAGGCAGCAACAGCATTCAGTTTTTTTGTCCATTCGATTTTAAGTTGTTTCCTATTTTGATTTTTTATTTTATGCATAAGACAATTAGGAATATCTCTGTGTTTTGATTTACCAAAAGCAGCAACAGCTGCTATGGATAAACATCCATTTTTCAAGGGATGTAACGATGTAATTAAAAGACCAGGCCGAGACCTATGATCGTTTACATACACATACTATCGTTTGCTATTACAGTTACGTTTGACATTGTCACTGCTGAACAGAACCTTTGGTTTTCAATCTAATGTTACATACCTTGTTTTAATATTGTGATCGTGGTGTAATCATCGGTGTGCCAGAGACGCGGACGGGCCCTGCGTATGTGGTATACCAACATACATTTCGTTTGTGTTTATATTTTCGTTTACATTTTTATTTCGTTTATATTTGCATCATATTCACATGGTAGTTTTGATTCCATTTACAGTCAATTCAATTGAATGAAATTTGAATGCGAATGATATATATATTTAGAGATTTGATTGCAGTGATGAGTGCGTTAACTCGATGTCTGTACATGTGTTGAATAACCCTCTCTTGGATTATGAATTGCATCCCGTAAAGGATTTGATCTCAGAGTTGTGTATAAAACACTGATATGGATAATGGTTATGAATTTACCTTTACATGCCTTCTTTAAGTATTCTTGATTGCTGAATGATATTGAACAAGGGTTGCATGTTAATGTCTCTGTAAGGGGACCGAGCCTTTCAAGATAGTCATATAAAGCATGATCGGAATTGCATTTTAATTGTTAATAGCATATGATTTCATGCTTAGTTAGTTTAACAATAGACTCAATCCCAGCACTGTAACTTAGGAGTCATAGATTTAGAGTAGATCCTTTATGCTTATATATTTTAGGCACACGCCTCTAAGTAAACGCACCCTGGTTGACAATTAATTTAGACCGATCTAGCCCCCCTAGATAGGACACTACACCCCTCTCGATGGCCCTCCAAAACTACTTCCCCCATTTAATCGAAAAACTGTCACTATTCATCCGAAGATGAACTCGCCAAAAAATTAACCATTTTTCTATAAAAGCCACGAAACCTTCTTTTGCTCTTTTTTAGGGCATTCTCTTTGTAAGCTGTGTAAACCATTGCAACCACTGTAAACATTGAAATTACCCACAAACTTCCAATTCCACCCCAGAAGACGTTGCAGACAGCCAGCCAACCTTTTCAGACCGTACCAGGACTACGCCAACTGCTGTAGTTACTATGAACCAACAATTTCAGAGCCAAATTGCCCAATTCTAGGTATTTCACCACGGAATGCCTCTTACCCCTGGAAAATTTCAAAACCGTTGGCCTGCACAGTATTTTAAATTGAGAAATTAAGTAAAATACTGCCAATTTTAAGAAATTATTTTCCTAAGCCCTCTAAAAGACCCAAAAACCTTTGCAGAAACCCCCAGAGGATAATTCAAATCCACAATCACTGAATTATGTCTGCCCCCATTGCCATGGACGTAAGACCCATTACCACTCCACACCTAGACCTAGACCACCTTTCCCTGGCTTACAGGGACTTCCAAATAAAACATATTACTGCCCTAGAACCCCTGCTCAAAGTGCATTGTCAAAGTAGGGACAGATACCTCAACCATGTTGATGATATTGGCCTATGGTAGTCAAATTTGCCCAAATACTAGTTTGCCCAAGTTCACATCTTTTCAGAAATTGTTCATATGTGCTACGCATGTTACGTCCTCAACCATAGAACCATAATATCTCATGACTAGAAGGTCATTTTCACTATCACAGCTGAGTCCACTAATGAAATGTTGCAGCTCCAACCAGGGCCAAACCTAACTCCACTCTCAATTGGAGACCTATTGGACCAGTATCCCAAGCTAAGCCCTACAAAATGGGCACAGTTATTCCAAACCTTCATTAGAGAGGAAAAACACATCCCGAAGGACTCCCCTTCATATGTATCAGCTATTTTCTCTCCATGGGGCTAGAACATTGTAGCCATGATATCATGTGTTTTGGGTTACACCACAAGTGAGTATATTGATGAAATTATTCTTGCTTTCATGTCCATCTATACCCCAGGACAGCCTCCTGCAACCATATATGACTTTGCCACATTCATAGCTAATAGAATGCATGAGCAGTTCACATGAATGGGCAATGATAGGGTGTTCAAATACTCCTATGTATTATACCATCTATTTCTATATTATCAGTCAGAGAAATTTCCTTTTACCCTCCAGAAGCTTGACACCAGGGGCCAGCCCAGAATTGTTATTTTTTGGACCCCACTTTTCCATGAGTTTGGATCACCATATACCTACCTAGACTTTATAGATTCTTTTGTGCATCCAGTCATGACCATGCTCAATGGGAATCCTCCACCTAGGTTAAGCCCAGAGATAAAGAGAGTCCTCCAGCTCTCTAAGCAAACCAAAGTGGGTGATTGGTACCTTTACCAAAACCGCACAAAAATCATAATATATGGTTTCCTACTTGCACCATATAAGTTGCCAAGATACCTTCCTATGAGGTTGTTTGCCTTAGAATATTACAGACAAATCATCAATGCAGATGAAGTCAACTTTGTCAATGCCAAGAAGAAGGCTTATTTCAAAATCAAAGATCAATTAGGTCGCTTCATATGCAATTCTAGAGGAGGCAAACTTAATTCGGCAAAGAATGAAATTCAAAAGGAGTTTTGTATGGAGATATGACCCTTTAGAATTCATTACCAAGAAAATACAAAAGGTCAAGCTAGGACCTTTCATCCACCACCCCATACCAGAAATAGATGCATATACCAATCAAACAGAATGGGTGGATGGCACTTTAGTAGACAGAGACAGCACAAGAGTAGATGTAGAAAATACTATGATTGATTTGGAAAAGCAGCTTGATGAGAGCTATTTTCTGCAGGTACCAGAAGAGAAAGAAAGAGCCATGAGTACCCCTCTAGTCATGCAGACTCCTTAGAATGAGGAGAAAATTCCAAAAAGAAATAGAGAGGGAGCTTCCACTTCAGGAATGGATACCTCTAATTTGCAATAGGAAACAAGCAAGAGGCAAAGGCTCATTCCATCCTCTGAATAGGAATACACAGAAGAATCAGCACAGGCAACCAATACAGAGGTAGAAATAAGTAGGTCCACTACTCCATCTAAAGGCATGAAAGAGCCTTCCACATCATAGACTCAGATGTTGGAAAGGTAGCTTAGTGTGGAAGTATCCTCCTTCAGTAGGTCTGCTAACAAAGACATGGACATAAAACACAGGTACAAGGAAATCAAAGTGAGAAATGAGAGGCTTAAGGCCCAAACAAATGCTCAGTATCTAACGCTGACTCCCACAAATCAAATAAGACTAATGTTAACCTTTGAAATTAAATATGGAAAGCTGCAAATGTCTTTCGTCAAACCTAAGGCTCAGCAGCCCAAGATAGCATTTGATTTCAAAAAGGTTGACTTTGAAGTGTTGGCAAGGGATATTCATCCCATAGACTAGATTGAACTGCGCAAACACACTGGAGAGATGATATACTCCACCCTGACAGGTAAAGCCACAGCTACTCATCAGCTGCAAAACTCTTTAAACAACATCTCAGCAAAATTTCAATTAAAGAAGGCCTCCTCACAGGCCAAGGATACAAGGATCAAGTCCTTAGAGGACTTAGTGATTGAATTGGGACATGATCCCAAGGATATAAAAGCTACAAAGCAATTTATAAAGAAGAAAAACGATGATATTGCTACACTTAAGAGGCAATTAAAAATACCCCAGCTACAACATCCTCAAACTCTAGAAGTCTTAGAGAGCCAAATGAGACATGAGGAGTTGATGGACTTGGTCCTAAAGCTGAATGATCAATTAAAGGAGACAGAAAAGGAGTTGGACGCTTTAATTTAATTGAACCAAGCGACTTGACCACAACTTCTAAAGATGTCATCCCTATAGTATCCACAACAATCCCTTCTACACTGGAAGCTTCATTGGCACCTACAGCTCCACCTACCATAGCATTGCCAGTCACAGCAAAATCTACAACAACAGGTGCATCAGGAGAGAAAGTAGCAAAATTGGTTAAAGCCATGGAAGAGATGTCTATCCAAGCTACATAAATGAACAGATTGAAAGAAAAGGTGGCAAATTTGGAAACTGACTACAAACTTGCCCAACTTAAGCAAAGGTAAGAAGCATAAAAAGCCTAAAGAATGAATGAAAGAATCAAAGTCTTAGAGAAAGACTTAACACTGGAGAAACCCCTTAGGAAAACCAAGGAAATGTTGTGGGCCAATATCATTGACTCCGTCAATGATATTTGGCCATATATTCAAGTTATTTTTGAGTAGACAGAATTAGTAAAGATAGCTATAGAAGCTATCCAAAAGGTCAAAGAAGGATTATGGGACATGCTTGAGGATGCCAATAGACTCATCCACTTCCTAAACAACAAAAAAATGTATGAGCTCCATGAGCTGGACATAGAAGATAGAATTGAGACCATTTTGGAAATAAGGAAGGTCCTTTCTAAAAGGAACCTTATGCTTAACTTAGAAGAAAAGTGCCACAACATGCATGTAGCCATTGATAGGTTCATGGCTAAATTCCAAATTTTGAGGGAGAAAGGTCAGCCTAGTCCTTTGGTTATCAATGAAAAAATCATGACATAGTTGGACTATGGTAATAGACTCATACAGTTGGCTAAGGAACAAGCTAGCACTTCATCAATAAAAGCCCTGCCAACATGCAAAGTTTTGTACAACACATTTGAAAACTTGTTTTTCCTTGAGCATGAGATAAAAAAATTATTCCTCACCAAGCCCAATTTTTCCAAGTATACTGAAACCGATGAGATCTATAGGAGGATGATGAATGTCAAATTACCTGAGGCAGAATGGTGGGAAACTGTGAGAAATTTACAGTAAAAAGTCACTGTACAGTAAAAATTGGCAGCCAGGTAAACGGATGAAAAAAGCGCAGCAAGGTCAAAGATTATCAGGTGAAAGATAAAAGTTGAAGAAGATTCCAGCGTGAAACACCACAACTGCAAGCCAGCATAAAGGGCTACAAATCCAACCATAAAAGCCAACAATACCACATAAAAAGGGACAACATGAAATAGTTCATTAGCTATCTCTATCTTCTTGCAAGAAGATATTTGTATTTCCTAGATTAAATCTCAAGTTAGTTTGAGATATTTTGTAATAATTTTTTGTATAAATACTTCACAATTCGAAGTATGTAGGGTGGATTCTTAGACATTTCTATAGAATTTCTTAATCAAATACTGTAAGTTATTGTATCACTGTTTGGATCAGCAAGCTGGATTAATGAATAAAGCCAAGACATTTCACAGGATTCATGTGTAGTGCAAAGTACAAACAAGTATTTTCTCTTGTGTTGTTATCTTTCTTTAAAAGTTTTTCCATAATCTTTAATGTATCTAAAATCTGAATGCTATAATATGGAATGATATCTCAGAATTTGCTTCATTGTACTATGTTTTAACTATTATGCATTTTAATGTTTTCTGCTAATCATCTAAGTTAAGGAATTCTTGATTTCTCCTTAGTTTAGGTAGTTTCCCTCTAATCTATAGTAAAGGATTCTTAATTGCCCTTTGCTCAAGATTATCCTCTGTTCTTCATTTTAATCCCGGTCTAAGAATTCTTAAGTGCTCTCTCACCCTGGTTAAGATCATTTCACCCATCCAACCTAAAGACCTGTACTTCACTTTGCTAGCTTGCCCTTTGAACACTCCCTTTAATGAGTTAATCCCAGTTATGCTGCCCTTCTTTGACTCCATAGCCCAATAGCCTAGAGACATCATTTTATCCATCTGTTTAAGGATTCCACCATCCAACCTTCAATACGAATCAAAACCCCCTGAGCTTTAAGAACTAGCCTAAAATCCCAGCAAACAAAGCTAAATCATATAGAGAGAGCCCTCTCTGAGTCATAGGTTAGCTAGAGCCTGTACTTAAAATATTGGTTTGTGGTTACCTCGGTCTTTTCCTTCTTCTGATAACTTCTAGGGGAAAATTCTGAGCAATAACATAGTAGTGACCATACTGGGGAACTCAAACCCTTAGTCCTAATAAATCTTTAATAAATTTTTAAATTTGTATTTTGAGACTCTTAAAGTAATTTAGTAGAAGTTATTTTTAAAAACTCACAAAAAGAAAACAACTAGAAAAATTTTGAAATTATGGCTTCAAGGAGAACTCATTGTGCTAGGGCTAACCCAGATCCAAACCCTGCCCCAATAGTTGATAATCCCAACCTGATTTCAAGAAAATCCAAAAAAGAAGAAAGTTCAGCTAGTCACACACCCTTAGTTAAAGCTAATTCATGTCCTGATGAGTGGTTGTTTTTAGAAGATCTTCCCTTTGATGAGCAATTTGATTTGTCATTATTTAAAGCAAAGTCTGAAAGTGAAATATACGATTACTGTTCTAGACCCTAATTTCATTGCAGACCTTGAAGTCCAAAAGGCCAAACAGTGAATTGATGAATACATTCTGAATTCTCCACAATCATCCCTTAGTACTGCTAAGATCCTTGAGCTTTCTGAACAATTGTCCACTACTCTTAGTTCACCATTATTCCCTTCACTCCCTCACCAACCTAGCATTGCTTATTCACCATATACTAGTTCTGGTTCATTCTCCACTACTATATCATCTTCCAGTACCTCAACCCCACATCTTAGCCTCTCCCAACTTACAACCATGGCTAATAGATATGCTCCTCTTGTTTTACCTGCCCCACTTGGTGCTATGCCAGCAGACTACCAAAGAAAAATTGTTCAACTTGATTGCATAAGACCCTATGCTGCACAACACCATGTTAATAAGATGACAGATTACTTTGAACTACATGAAACTGATATTGGTGATGTTCAAATGAGACTGTTTACTCAAAGTTTAGCTGGTGATGTTAGAAAATGGTTTAGAGGGTTACTTGCTAATAGTATTGATAATTTAGATATGTTTTACCAACAATTTTTAAATATATGGGAAAAGAAAAAAAACCCCTTACATATCCTTTCATAGTATGAAAATATTAGAAGGGGACCCAATGAAACTGTACAAGATTACTGCACTCGTTTCAATAATATATACAATGCAATTCCAATTAACCTTAGATCCCCACCTGATTTAGCATTAGTAAAGTTCCCTGATGGTTTTGACATGGACATGGCATACCAACTCAGGGAAAGAAACCCCCCAACCTTAGAGGAAATGCAAAGTGTAGCAGTTAGTGTAGAATCCAATTTGTTAGCCAAAAGAGCCAGAGTTAGAAATGAAAGGAGAGGAACTTCAAAAGATGAATCTTCACCATCTAAACTCAAAATAGATGGTTTAGCCAAAAGTATGGAGAAACTAATGGATAGAATAGAAAATATGGAGAGGAAACCTCAATGGGATAACCAACAAGCACCTCTAGTTAAAAACCCAAACTTTAGAAAAATTCAAAACCAAAACACTGGAAAAAATGGACCTGAGCAGAATATTAGGCCTCCTTTTCAAGCAAATTATGCAAAAACATCCGAGCCAGATGATCCAGAGAAATATACACAAATTAACCTGATGGGATTAGATGATGAAGATATTGTTTTTCTAACCCAAGATGAGTAGGAACTGCATATGCTGCAGCAATTGCAAATCTAGTCTGGAGAGTCATTTGATTATAAACAAGGATATGATTCTGCCATCTTTGAAGTGAATAAATAGTATAACCTAAGGAGTAAAAGGAACTCTGATATCCCCGACCAAACCAAGTAAATAGTGCCAAATCAACCCAAGAAAATCAAAGAAGCCCCAGTTTCTAAAATCCTCCAGATTCTCCCCAGACAAAACCAGAATCCTTCTAGCCCCACCATTGTAGATATTGTTGGAAATAATACTGAGAGGGGGGGTGAATCAGTATTATCAAGTCAGTAAAACTTTTTCATTTTTCATACTCAGATTCATATACGCGACTTCGGTTAAGGATATCCGCGTATATACGCGACTGTGTTAAATGCAACCAGCGTACATGCAGTAATCTTATGATTTAGTTAACTTACCTTCAGTAAATGCATCAGAACATTATTAACCATATTAACAGTAATCAGGTGCAGTAAACAGAACAAATCATCCAATACTGAAACCCAGTCACAGAACTCAACTAGAGCCCACAGCTCTGCAATAACCACTAGAATCAACAGCAACCTGTACCACCAAATCTCATAATGTATACGCTACTTGGACGAACCCAACCTGCGTGTATACGCCCTTTTACCAAGGACAACACGCGTACAGATCTGCAAATTCAACCTCATAACTTTGCAGCTACTTCAGACATCAGAACATACCCAAATCATAACATTCATAAACATGCGTCAATAGATCTAGTCTATCCATACTCAAACCATATAAAGATAATCATTCCAAGCCTTGAGATCCCAATCCATCCTTCATCATCCTTCACATGAGTGCCTCCTTGGTTCAGATCAAGCAAGACATCACCAACCCATAACCAGCATCTGGATCTCACACTTTATCAGATCTCCATCACTTCCTCACACTTGCACATACTCTTGGCCTAAAGATCTTCTCCTTATATAGCCTTAGGCCTTGCTCAATACCATGGTCCAAAACCATAACAAACCAATACCATCAACTTCGAAACTAGGGATCAACACGTTCGTCAAGACACCATGGTCCAAAACCATAGGCACAACTTCCAAGGACTAACTGCCATGGACCAAAGGTACTTTTCACATGTACGCGCTTTTACTGAATCCAACCTGTGTGTATACGCAGATTCTCCTTGATGAACCTGCGTATATCTCTTTCTTGTCCTGCTGTACTGAGATCTGTCCTCTGATTAAGTTGCCATCACTTGTACCAACCTCTGAGCACCTGTACCAACCTCTGAGTGTGTTGCCATCAAGGACAACACTTGAAACATAATGCCAACAGTTGTTTCAATAAAGGCACAAACAATCCATTCCTAAAAGCATACTGTATGATCCCAATGGTAGTATATTCAAATGTGGTGAGGTAGGCACACCATTCAAACTAAATGCACAAGCTCTTACCCAATGGTGAACTTGCTTCTTTGTACTTGTAGCTAGCTACACTAACGAAGACTGTACATGCATTTCACTTATCCACCAGGTCAGGACTAACATAACTATAATTAGATCTAGGGTATATCAAAATAGAAACAACTTGATCAAAAATATTACCATCCATCTTAATGATATATTTTTTATGGTCTCCATATTTGTTATCCTGTGATGTAGAGATACGAGGAACTCTTTGACCAACATCCTGAATAGTATTTGACTCTTTTGCACTATATATCTAAGCCCTACCAGCCTGATACTACACACAATCTCTCTTGTGATGATCTTTTCCATAAGTCCAACACTTTATAGGCTTCCAACCTGCATCCTTGTTCTGCTCCTCATATTGAAATCCCTTCCCTCTGTCAGATGCATTAAACTTATTCGATGGAATTGCATTCTTTTTATTACTTGTACCCTAAGGTCTTGATCGCTTCTTGTCCCATTTTCCCTTCCTCTTTTGGCACTATAAATTTCTTTTATGTACATTGCATTTTAAAATGGTAGTGATTTTGATGATGATTTAAAAGGTGGTAATTCTACACCATGCCATTTTTTTAAAAGCTTTTTTTTTAATGTATGAAATGTAAATAATTATTTAGTAAATTTAATAATTTTTGAAGTGGTCTTCTTCATATTTTCTTGTTTTTATTTTTATTTTTCTATTTTTTTTGTAGTGAGGCTTTTATTGTTTTGCATATTTAAAGAAGAAGGTCGATATTTTGAATTTTCGATATTCTACATATTTATACATTGTTAATTAATTTTTTAATCCACATGAAATAATTGTCTCTAAAAAACAATATTTATAAACAATTGACATAACAATAACCATTTTTGACATAAATATAACTAAAAATCTACATGTTTTGATAATTTTTTGCTAGTAATGACATGTTAAAATCACAAATTTTATAGGAAATTTTTAACTAAAAATGGATAAATAATAATTTTTTTATGAATTTCATGTCAAAAAAATAATGATTAATTTAAAAATTAATGCGAAAATCACATAATACAAATATTGAATGCATAACAACCTTAATTGAGTGTATATTCTTCTCATAAAATGTTAAAGTCAAAACATTACAAGTATAACTTATTAATAGTTACAAAAAATAGGCTTGATTTCCAAGCTTTACTTAAATTTAATCAAGAATGTCACGTAATCCAAACTCTTCGTCCTCTAGAGTTTTATCATTGTCTTCTTCCACAATATATTCTACTTCATTTTCCTCATTTTCCTCTTCTAACGTATCTTTGATGTCTGCAAATCTCCCAATGTATGCCTTTCCAATCATTCCGTGTAATGGTGGTTGGGGTTCCTTTGCCTTTTTTGCCACATGTGATTCACTAAAGTCCCATTTCTTCAACCCAATTTCTTGCATTGCATCTAGAAGAAATTGAAGGGCATTAATTCTTTGCTGAGTGTAATTGCACTGTATTGGATCCTTTTCAATTGCGATGCAATTTCTTTTTTAAAGGAAACATGTTAGTGTTGTACCTAATTATCAAACACAAAAGAAATAATGAAGTAAACTAGCACAATGATATATTTATTAAGAAATAACATATTGAAATTCAATTCCATATAATAAAACTTACCTGAGCTAGAAAATAACTCCAGAACCCAATCTCCTTCATCTGAACATATGTCTATAAGATAGTTAATCAATAACTGTAGTTTTTCGTAAATATTAACTATCTCTCATTTTGCTTCTTTGTCTCCATATGTTATTTTCTCACAATAACATCGTAAGTCAGTATTTGGCTATGACTCTTTCCATTTACCTGATTAAAAATCATAGACATATAGCTATCATCTTTTGCCCAACTATCAATATGGATGAACTCACAATCATTTATAAATAGTTGATCTTCACGGTTAAGAAGATTTTACTTTTACCTGTAACATGAAATAGTCAAAGTTCAATTAACTTGTACATAGATGAATTTTTCAACATTAATCAAATATACATTTTAAAGTTCTTACCATGTAAGTTGCATCCTCGAAATTGTTTTCCCCTTGAAGCTTGACAATACCATTGTTGATTGTGTGTGTGAATGAAATGTCACAAATATCTATAATGGTGATGACGTGACTTCTAGAAATCCTGCAACCACTTTACTAATAGCTTGATAAGTATAAGGGTCACTATCATAGTCAATGTTTGGAATATTGTAACCATGGAGAGTATTTGTAATAACTAGGGCATAATCACTTTTAGGTACGAATTTAGCAATAAGTTCACGGTTGCCTTGTATTACTTGATATTGAATAGTGACTAGCCCATTCCAAATGAAATGGGTAAGAGTTTGATGAAGTTGAACATTCTTATTACGTGGCTTCTTCAATATTTCCATATTTATTTTTTCAATAAAGGTTCTGAAACTATCTGGTGCTCCATTATTATCCTTCTTCATATTTTATAAAATAAACAAATATATGTATATGTTATAAATTAAAAATAGTACACAGATGAATAAAAATGAATGTATAAGTCAACACACCTTTTTAAATGCAAAATAAAAAGCTTTTAATGTTGATGTCGAACTTGAATCTGGATAGTTGCATACAACATCATCCCAACTATCTTCTTTCAACAATTTAACCATTTGTTCTTGAATTTTCATGTAAACTTTGTGACTGCATAGATAAATTAAAAAAAGTTAATATAATAATATGTATAACAAATACTACCAACAACAATATGTTATATTTAAAAGAATATTATAATCTAGAAATAAATAAATAATAATTAAACAAACTTACTTTTGAAATTCTTCATACATTTCCTCCAATGATAATTCCCCTCACATCACACGAGATAATATTGCTTTGATAATTTTTTCATCCTTCACTCCTTGCAATGCTCTCAAAGGTGTGATAGTCATATCTTCTGGAAGTTGCTTTGTTTTAGGACCTGATTTACTGTTGCTACATATCAATGGTTTAGACTTTTTGACCTTCTGGTTTTTAATGTCAATGTTTTCCCACATGATCAAAATCTCATTAATCAACTCCCATAGCTCTCCAATTATAAATGCCAATTGGAAAATGTTATCAACACCTTCGAATAAATCGCTAAATTTTCCATCTTTGCCACTTTTTGAATTGATTTTCTCTTTAATTGGATAGCCTATTTCCATAAAACATTCCTTTCGGAAATCTACAGTAACATTTATCCTATGCCCACCACATTTTTCTTCAAATTCACTATGAACAAATCTAACTGTTTGGATGAAAGTCATAGACATCCTATATTCATTATCTAAATTATGATCCCATACCACTAACTTTGCTTCTGTATCTGATAAACCAGCATAAATGAGATATTTCATTGTTTCAAAACGTGGGTTATTGGGATATTCCTCCATTGATTGTCTTTGAGCTTCTACATAATGGTTCCCTTCAAGTACATAATAATTGTATTCAATACATTATGACTTATTGAATGCTTCTTTGTTGTGAACTTGAACTGGATCAACAAGAAGCACATAACTAACCACATGAGCATATGGATTGTACCTCATCAATGTCTTCAAGTTGTGAACATGCAGATGATGTGGCTTTCTGACTTGATATTGACATTGTCATTCACTTGCCTTATAGATTTCTCTGACATTAAGTTGAAATGTACAACCACCCTCAATTAAGTTTCTCTTTGTCAAACTCTGTTGAATGGAATTTTGTTTTGTTTTGATAATTCCATCATCAAAATCATCCCCTGGTGTAATTATTTCTCTGCTTTCTTTTGAAGTTTCACTAGGTTCTTGACTATTGGTAATGACTACTTCAAAATCTTCAACTTTACATTTCTTGTTCATAACATTCTCATCATTAACTATAACAGATTTATTCTTGGGCATTGTTACTTTTGGTCTTTTAAGACTCTTCTCAATCCCAATGTCATCTTCAGTAATGACAACATATTCTTCACTGTCAGTTTCAACTTCATCATCTTCAAAAGTAACTTGTCTACCCTTGCTAGATTTATCCACTAGAGGCCTTTTTTTCTGATCCCTTGGATGTAGTTTTGTAGCATCAACAATTACTACATTTTTCATGTTTTCCATATCATCTTCTGACACCGAGTAGAAACTGCTGACAACTTTCATAATATCATGCTCTATGAAATGAATGCCTCCCAACGTAATTAAACAACTTTCAACAAAGTTTTGCCAAACAAAATATCATATGTCAATAAAAACAAAGTTAAAAAACATATAGTGAGACAGTTACAAGAACACAAAGCAAAAATATAAATAACAATACTGAACACATGTCTATGACTCTTCCCATTACTTCATAAATTCCATTATCATTCGGTATTTCAATATATAGATATATATTCACATTTTAGTTTTCTCTTTCTTTCGCATACCAGATTCTTATGGAACTTTCACTTATTTTAATTTCTTCCAGTATGAAATCATCTTCTTATCATTTAAGGCACTTGAAAATTTTGTAGCCATCAGCTCAGGTGGAGTTCGTTCACCAATGTTTCTTGAACACCCACTTTTAAGAGTATTTGGTCCAGAAAGATTCACATAAATCTTCTTTGATGCCATTTTCCTAAAAAAAGAAACAAATAAATCATTAAATGATGAAAACATATTAACCTAAGTTAACAACTAAAATGATAAATAATAATTAATTTTATAAATCATAACAATTTCGAAAAAAAAATAAAATTTAAAAATACATCGCCCTGCCACCGCACCATGAAAATTGATCGGGCAATGGAGTCAACCATTGGGTCTGGCCCATAGGCCACCATAGTGGCCCAACCACTTCCCTCTGCCCAACCCCCCCAACCCCTTGCGCCACCCCGGCGACCCGCCCGCCCGTGGGGTCACCCCGCGGGCGGGCTGTCTACCGGGGTGGTGCGGGATGGGGGGCTACCACAATTGTTGGCCACCCTGCGGACAGGCAGGCCGCCGGGGTGGCACAGGGGGAGGCTACGACAGCCCCCCCATGCCCCCACGATGACCCACCTTCCTACGGGGTGGCACGGGCCATCCATACTTATCACCCCTAATCTATAGACCCGTTTGACAGTCATGAGCTTTACCAAGCCCACCATGCTCATAGCGGACGTAGTAGATAAATTTACCCAACAAAATGTTTTAATTCAAAAACAAAAATTCTACTTCATTAAAGTTATTTAATATTAAAATTTGCAAGGAAAAAAATTAACTAACCTTTAAATTGCGATAATTCTCTGTTAAATATGTTGTTGGTAGCAATGTAGCTACTCCACAAATTTGCTCCAAATCTTTCAGCGAACTTCAGAAAACCTTGATGTGATATGAGTAATAGTGATAATGGAATTTATTATATAGGTGAAATTATGAAGACGTTTTATTGTACAGTTAATGTGGGATTAATTTGTTTTAAAGAAAATTAACATGTTAGTTTTTTTATTGCCATATAGGGAACTATGATAAAGTGAATATTATGGAATAGTTTTACAGTGGGGTGAATGTGGGATTAATTTGTTTTAGAATGTATTATAAAAATTAAAAAAACATTCAATTTTTTGGTAAATACTATATACTTTAACTATTAAAATAATTTAAGTAAAAGTTGTAGTTTACAATTTTAACTTTAAAGATTTACTTCATAAAATAATTTAGTTTACATCTTTCAATAAATTGTAGAATAAAATAATGAAGGGAAATGAATCTAGAAAAAATTTTGGAGGGAAATATTTCGGTGAAAATTTTTGGAGGAAAAATTTCATTCTCTAAGCTATATAATATCTTAGGAGACTCTGCATTTGTATCATTCAACCTATTATATTTGAAAGGGATGGATTTTCCTAATAGTGAAGTTTCCCTATGTACAACATCAAAATCTTCATCGTGTAACAACTCTATTCATATTGATGAATATAACGGCAATTCTTCCACTATGAATGGAAAGTCAATTCTTCCACTTAGTCCTAATTCTAAGTACTATGAGAGAAACAGTGATGAAGAGCATGATGATGAAGTTCAAAAGAATGGTGTGTCGCGGTGTCCACTTACTCCTAAATCTAAGGACTATGAGAGCAGCAGTGATGAAGAGCATGATGACGAATTTCAAAACAATTGAATGTCACGATGTCCACTTAGTCCTAATTCTAAGGACTATCAGAGCAGCAGTGATGAAGAGCATGATGATGAAGTTGAAAAGAATGGATTGTCACAGTGTCCACTTAGTCCTAATTCTAAGGACTATGAGAGCAGTAGTGATGAAGAGTGTCATGACGAATTTCAAAACAATGGAGTGTCACGGTGTCCACTTAGTCCTAATTCTAAGGACTATGAGAGTAGCAGTGATGAAGAGCATGATGATGAAGTTCAAAAGAATGGAGTGTCACGGTGTGTCCTAATTCTAAGGACTATGAAAGAAGCAGTGATGAAGAGCGTGATGATGAATTTCAAAATAATGGAGTGTCACATTGTACTCTTAGTCCTAATTCTAAGGACTATGAGAGCAGTAGTGATGAAGAGCGTGATGAAAAATTTTAAAAGAATGGAGTGCCATGGTGTCCTCTTAGTCCAAATCCAATGGACTATGAGACCAGCAGTGCTAAAGAGCATGATGACAAATTTCAAAAGAATAGAGTGTCACAGTGTCCACTTAGTCATAATTATAAGGACTATGAGAGCAACAGTGATGAAGAGCGTGATGATGAATTTCAAAAGAATGGAGTGTCACGGTGTCCTCTTAGTCCTAGTTCTAAGGACTATGAGAGCAGTAGTGATGAAGAGTGTGCTGATGAATTTCAAAAGAATGGAGTGTCACGGTGTTCTCTTAGTGCTAATTCTAAGGACTATGAGAGCAGCAGTGATGAAGGACAGGATGATGCACCTAGTCCTAATTCTAATGACTATAAAGGTAGCAGTGACAAAGGACAACATGTAGCACTTTTAGTATGTAAACAATCATATTTTCGACATAGTCCTAATTCTATGGACTATGAGAGCAGTAGTGACAATGCACATGAGGAAGAATATGCAATAAACATCGAGTCAAATTTTCCATTCAGTCTGAA
The DNA here is from genome assembly GCA_000404065.3 of Pinus taeda. Lineage (NCBI taxonomy): Eukaryota > Viridiplantae > Streptophyta > Pinopsida > Pinales > Pinaceae > Pinus > Pinus taeda. The sequence goes on from APFE030856851.1 coordinate 114,982, forward strand.
TTCTAACTACTATGACAGTAGCACTAAACAAGGAGAAGATGAAGAATATCCTCCAAGTCAGTATTTAGAAAGCACAGTTGATCATAGTGTAGATTACATTCCTCTTAATGATGATAAAAATCATTACACAAATGATGATCCAGTGATGGAGATGTTGCCAAGAGATATTGTATCGAGGAGTAGGAGCAGATCTTTTCGTATCAATGCAAGATGTTCTAGTTATACAAGGGGTAGAGCAGAATATCTGATGAGAAGAAGTTCCATCAGCGCTCTCATTTCAAGTGAATGTTGTCAAAAAGATTGCTTGAAACATATGGATTTCAAATTTGCATTAGAGAGAAAGAAGAGATATTTGTCAATGAATAAAAGCATGCAAAATTCATATTTAGTTGGGTTCATTCAATCTACATTGTCAGGTTATGATTATCATTTAGGGTCTTTATTTATTTGTAGAAAGGCTTTCAAAATGTTTCATTCAATTGGGAAATTTCATCTCTTGAGAATTCAAGAAAATTTGGAAAAGGATCCACATTTTATTCAAAAGTATATTAGAAAAGACAGTTTGGGCCATTATCAAATATTGCAATGTCATGGATGAAAGCTTTCTTTTCAAAGCATGGAGAGTGTATGCTAGATAGAGAGACAATACATATTCCAGATAATTTTTCAAGAGGAGAAATCTACAACTTATACAAATAATATGCAGAAGGTGCCGAGGGACATGGTCGGTTTATTACATATCAATATTTTTTGAAGATATGGAAGAAACAATTCAACAATGTTTGTATTCCTAAGAAAACAAGGATGGGGATTTGCAGTACATGTGCTTCTCTTAAATAATAAAGGGACAAATGTGAAGGGTTAGAAAGAGTCAAGCATTCATAACTTTAATTTTTAAAATTGTATAGTGATCAACTATGAAAAAATATTTCTTAATGGCTTTCTTTTATGTTGTGTAGATTCAATTGTCAAAGAACTTCAGGAGCATCGCGAACAACAAACAAGTGAAAGGAAAAAGTTGTACAAACATCAAAAGAAGTGTTATGATAATCCAAATAAATATTTGGGTTTGATAATTGATGGTAAGGACCAAAAGAAAACACTCTTACCACATTTTGTTCTCACACCCAAAAATTTACAGGATGAAAATTTTATTCAGTATCACTTGGTTAGTTGTATGGTCCTCAATGGAAAAATGTTGCCAAGGGTGTACTTCACAACTCAAAATATTCATAATGATGCAAATAAGACCATAACCATAATTCATGATGTGCTTTCTCATTGGTCTGGTAATCTTCGTGAAGTTTTGTTTCTACAATTGGACAACACTTGCCGTGGAAACAAAAATCAGGTTGTTTTTATATCTAAACATGATTTTTGAATTGAGAATTTTTCATAAGGTAAAGGTTGGTTTCCTTATTGTTGGGCACACTCATGACCATATTGATCAAATGTTTAGTCCTTTTTCAGTCACATTGAGGAAGAAGGAAGTTGGAAGCTTGCCATCATTAATTGAATGTATTAATAAAACATACATGCCAGAGCCTACTTTTGATGTGTTGGAAGAAGATGTTGACATGCGAAGGTTTATTTTCGGATGACATGGTGAGGGGAAATGCATTGAACAACTTAGTGACATTAGCTTCCAACATCAATTTCATATCAAAAAACTTGATGGGAAAACACTAATATGGGGCAAGAAGTATTCAACTATTGTAGAATGGGCACCGTCATCAGGTTTGGAATTTTTGAAGTTCATTCTAGGTCATCCAATATTTGCATCAAAAATATTGTTATTACAATCACTTAGTGAAGTTCATAATGCACGCAAATAGATATAAATTATTCTGATTGCATAGAAGAAATTAAAAGTGTATTAGATATACATATGATTACTTTGACATTGTTGTTTCTATTTGGTGGGAGTCATTTCTCAATAATCAAAGTGATATCATTTCAACAACAACAAATGAATATATACCATTGAAAAATCCATTTATTTGGCCACAGAATGTGTTGAATGAACATGAGGAAATAAACATTGTTGAACAGCAACAATCTCAACATATTATTAATTATTTACAGGCAGAGGAACGAGAGATGTATATTGGTTCCATAAGATCTCATGCACAACGTGAAGCCATGGAAGACCTTTATAGGGGTTCATTACATGATATTAAGGAGGGTTGCATGATTGCAGTGCTAGCAGATGGAGATGCCAATGGCTATCCATTCTAGGTTGCTAAAGTTATAAAGGTCTTTACAGAAAATGAGGATGTTATAGGTGTTGAAGTACATTGGTATGCCACAAATACACACCAATTCAATGGTGTGTATAATTCAGAGATGGTAGTTGACAAAAAAATGGCAAAAAGAGAAAAGAAAGTGTACAAATATGAATCGTCGCTGCACAGACATATTAAAATTGGAGGATGTTGACATACTTGTTTATGACTTCAATTTAACAAAGATAGGAACTCTTCGCTTCAAGACGATAGAGATTCTGAAAAGGCTGTTACCAGAAGGAATAATGTTGAGATGGGAGTCTGCTGAAACGAATCGTAGATCTAGAAGAATTTTGAAACTTGAAATGGTGGGCATGAATGTGGACTTAGATGGGGCACTAGTTGATGAAAGAGAAGAATATGGAACATCTCCGTCAGCATCTAGTCACTCATCTAAAGATGTGAATTCTAATGGTGTGAAAAAAAGTATGAGTGATTTTGAATAATTGTATAAGACAATTTATATAGCTTATGTTTGCATCGTATCTAGAAATAAAAAAAATTATTTCCATATGGTGTTAAATAAGAAGTTATGAGTCATTTTTATGTTGTTGGATTATATGTCTCAATTACGATAATTTTTATTGTTTAGAATATATATAATGCAACATTAAATTAGAGATATAATGTAAGCTTCATTCAATATACAAATAATGACATTTGAATTCATTTAGTCATGTAATTTTTTCATAATGTCATGGCTTTTTAATTTTATAGTTGAAAAAATTCCAATTTCTTTTGTATCTAGCATGTTGTGGTTGAAAACAAGTTGAATTTATACTTAGGAAAAAAAATGTTATTCTACCAAAAACATTAGTGTGCTTTTTCCTCATAAACAATTTTTTTTGGCATATAAAAATTTGGTTTTACTAGCATTTTTTCAAAATGTTGAAAATTGACCCCAAAAAAAATTCATTATTCCAGTATCATTACTTTTTTGTTTTCAAGGTGTTTTTTGCACGAAAATTTCATTTTCACTGGCATTTTTAAAACATGTTCAAAATTGACCTAAAAAAAACTATCATTCCCGTATACACACTTTTCGTTTTTAGCACTGTTTTTATGCTTTTTCGGGGCTTGGCCAGAGTTCCCGTTTTGAGTTTATAGTTCTTGTTTCAAATTTTATATTGTTTTCTCCAAACTGGCACAAAAACATGTTGCACCTTGACTTCCTTCCTTTGCTTATGAGTAGGTAAAGTCCAAGTCTGTGATTTTCCAATCAGCATAACCTCATCGCAGAAGGGAGCAATAATTGTTTTATTTCCATTGAAGAAATATTTCACCAATATAATGTCAAAGTTGTTCATCTCCATCACCGTGAACTCCAACCAACCTTGCCAGTCTTTAGTCTGCACAGGCACTTCGTGTGATAAATCTGGCACTTTAGCTCTTGAGTTCACTGCCTTGACATCAACATTCGATAAAAAAATCTTCAGTCCAACTTCTCTTGCTAATCACGTCATCATGGAGTTATGTGTAGCCCCCATGTCCACCAGTGCTTGGATGGTATTGCCATGAGCCACCAAGTCTACGAAACCCAAACTATGAATCCATTATTTCTCCATAACTTCAGACTCAATACTTTCCTGGTCTCTCCAATCAGCTCTGATACCAGTTGTCACACCCACAATTCTTTTTCTGCAAGTTGGCTTTCGCGCGGCATCAGCCAAACACTTAACTTTTTCACTCGTTAACATGATTTCCAAACTATTCCTAACATTCACTTCATTAACCATATTAAACATTTAATGTGTGGAATAAATTAAATAACATTCACCAGCAAAAGACACTTAAAACATATGCAAGTTAGATTTTTATTATCAAACCTTTTTTTACATTCGCCAAGAGGGAAACCTTCAACTGACATTATACAGGTTTTCACCATTCAACTATCATGCAGCTCGGCCTTCGGTCGCTGCACCGTTTAGATTTACCTGAATGCATTCATTTACACCTTGAACGTTACATTCGTTCAAGCCTGCACAACTCGTCATGCAGCCTCAACTATCGCAACAGTTCATCATGTCAAACCTTCTTTCGGCGAGCCCTCACTCCACAAGTCGCCCTGACCGCACCTCCGAACGATCCTTCAAATGTTGGCCACCCACCTCCTACCGTGACCTCACATGACTATTCAACCGGCGTGTGCCCGAACTCCCTACCGCGACTTCAAATGACTTCTCACAACCACGACCTCGCCCGGCAAGTGCACATGCCCGTGTCACCCTACCCGTGACTCATCTCCGCATTCAACCTTTAGTCCTTCCCATCGTACGGGCTCATCCGCCAACCAACCCTTTTCTACCACAGAGCTAGTATATGTGGAGCTCGCCTTACTTGTTGTCTCCATTCTCCAACCGTCCATTGAGTTCTTATATGCTTTGTCATACATGTGGGAGCATTTGGCTAACCCACCAAACTAATATAGCTCGCAACGGTTCACCTATGTAACATGTCAGCTCGCCCATTTTGTTAAGTTGGCTCATGGGTGGGGCATGCCCTCGCGGGAACGCTCACCCACTATAAGTTCGCTCGCCAGCTCGTCCTATACACCTTTCTCTGCCAAGTCACTAAGTCGCTCTCAGCTCATCGCCTGCGTCCATGTCTCACCCTCGCTCGCTCAGTGGGCACGCCCATGCTACCCATCCATCATAACAACCTATGGGCTTTACAACACCCCCCCCCCCCCCCCCCCCTCTCCTTTTAGTATTCTCATTCTTAATTTATTAAGACCTTGATTTAATTTCACTGGGATATTTTTTTAGTGGTGAAGATAGATAGTTTATATACCTCAAAGGTAATTATAACCTTTTTGCTTATAGATTTAATTAAAAAATATTATAAAAATTAGTTAAAATAAAATATCTATAAAATATTTTGATTGTGAAATAAGTTATCGTTATTGGGCATGTTGTATTGATAAGCCATGTTATTTTGACAAAGTCTATTTTCAATTTAATAATATCCATGGTAAAGTGGGGGTGAAAATTCACGGTTAAGAATCTTGTCATATTGTTATAAAATATTTTTATTGTAAAATAAGTTATGTTTTTTGTGCATGTGGTTTTGATTATCCATGGTATTGGCCCATGGTATTGTAATAAACACTATTTACAAGTTAATATTGGAGTTGTCATTAGTGCTACCTCTTGGAGTTTCTAGTGCCTATAAACGCTATTTACAAGTTAATATTGGAGTTGTCTTTTAGAGTCTCGAGTGCCGAAATCCAGTGGAAAAATCGTAGAACAATTCTTTAGTGCAAGGGTTACCCATCAAACTTGTGATTTGAATGAATTCATGCAAAATTTAGAGAAGTTAGATTGGAAAATCCACAGAAAAAGCTTCCAAATAGTCACACTAAAGAAAACTCGGTTAATGTTATCCATGGTGGAAGTGAATATCATTGATTAAAAATCTTAACATAATGTTATAAAATATTTTGATTGTGTAATAAGTTATGGTTTTTGGCATTTGGTATTGACAAGCCATGGTATTGGCCCATGGTATTGTATCAAAGTCTATATTCAGACACAACGTTTATATTACTTTTAACTTTTTATTTATTACTTTTTGTTTATTACCTTTAACTTTTTATTAATAATTGAGCAAACATTTAAATATTTACACTCATCCCCAATATCACTTTTAAATTTTAACGTTTTATTATTTTTTAATTGAGTCCACATTTAAAATGGTTTAAAAGTACTTATATTACACCTACATATCAACCCTATAATACTGAATGTTGTTTAACCCCAATTAATCAATTATTTAAAAAAAAAAAAAAAAAAAAAAAAAAAAAAAAAAAAAAAAAAAAAAAAAAAAAAAAATTGATTTAAAAAAAAAAAAATTAGTTCATTATTAATTAAAATTTATATAAAATCTGAATACATAATTAAATTTACTTAATATTTTTCCCAAAATGGGCTCTATCCAACATTATCCTCCTCTTAAACAACAAATTTAAAAAGGCTAATGGCATTGGACCGACTTTCATTATAATTCACAAAGTTAATTAGGCCGATAGGCCTTCCTTTGAAAGGGACTTTCGTCGTCCTTTTCTTTCTGAGATTGACACTTGGCATCCTTCAGTGACGAGAGTACGTCTGACATCTGTGCACAGTTTTTAAGGGCCACCCGTATGCTCTCTACTGACATCTGTGCACATTTCGTCATGGTCTTCCTCATTCAGTTACTCGTCATGGCCTTCATCCTTCAATTACGGGCGGAACATGGCGGAACATGGCCTTCATTTCTGTTATGGGCAGAGGGTTGTTATGGGCGGAGAGCTCCAGAACCATCGTCTTCATTGTTATAAGTAATCCATTTGCTTGCGCTCACCTTTGCTCTAATCCTAGTCCTTACCTCGATTTTGTGGAGTACGTTATCGATCCTCTTCAGCAGCCGCTGATGGCGACGAAGTTTTTTGGGGAGATTCTGGAGCCTCGGATGAAGAGACACAAAGGTCATGAGTCGATGGAAGGAGGCATACTAAAAAATGTAATTCCTGCAAAACGTATGTTCGATTCGTCTTCCTCCTCGGGTCTAGTAGGCACGAAGATATCTCTTGCTAAAATTGATAACGGGATGCCACTGATATTCGATTTGGATTTTCCGGCGCCAGCACAGGAAGATGATGAAGATGAGAATCGCCTCTCTGTCACTCTCTATTGGATTTGGTAATTAATTTTCTGTTGGAATGAAGGATTAGCATCTGGTGTCCATTGGTATATTTTGTTCGAAGGGGATCCACTTCAGTTCATTGTATTAGGTCACTTTGTTGTTACCGACTTTTTTGAATTCAATCATTTGCTAAGTGAAAATTGGCATACTTGGGCTACACAATTATCAACTCTGTTCAATTCTTTTGCATTGGAAGCCGCTATTAGTTTTCAATTTCAAGTCCAATCTCGTACGCCCATGGTTTGTTGGTTTTAATTGGGTTGTCTGTTATGTAGTTTTGTTTCAATTCAACTTATTGAACTTGTCTTATCTCTGGGTACTTATCTCTAGAATGGTAAATCCAAAATCATCTCATTTACCTTATAAATCTAGCACACCTCATTATTTGCTCATTTTTGTAACTTATCTCGATGTGATTTAGGTGCTATGGAAGGCTTACCATTGTTGCAAAAAATACCAAATAACTGCCCAGAGATTCACAAATTCAAGGCCTACAAGGGTGGGAGAGATTTACAAAGTCAAAGCCTACAAGGGTTGTAATCTTTTCCTTGTCATTATTAATACAAAAGTGTATTGTTTCTCTCATACATTATGTCTTGTTTGTGCATATGTAGAACATGAAGCCTTGAGTTCTTATTTTGACTTGTTTCTATATGTTATTTTGTATATTTGGTTCTATCGCTTGTTTTGGATAGTGACTCTAACCTTTAGTGTTTTCAGAATTAAATTAGTTGGATGTCTTTTTATGCCATTGACTTACTGTTATTTTCTGAAATTTTGTTAACTCTTCCAAAATTTGATTAACTTATATCCTACAGGTTTTAGATTGGACGAATCTAATCTGACATATGTGATTGCATTGTTCTACTCAGATCAATTATAGAAAATACACATAAAGACAAAGCTATCAAATGCGATAAGATTCATTAACCAGTGAAACTCATTAATCCAAACCTAGAATCAAATTTACTCTTGAAACCATTACCAATTAAAAGACAAAGATGACACTTAGCTTAATAGATCCGATGTGTATATTATTCATTTAGAAACTAGAAGGTAGAGGAACTGAAGAGAACATAGAAAGACACAGATACACCAAAGGATGCAATCAAATGGTTCAGAATGAACTGCAGACTGTAAAGATGCTTTTCTTGCTGCAGTATCAAAGCAAGTATTACCACTCAAATTAATCAAAATCCATAAGCTCTCAAGGAATATGATTCCACTCTTTTTAAGTCATAAAGCACAACTTATTCTTTTAAATTGCTTCTGGGCAAGTAAGTTGTGATGCTGGATTGATTGACCTCTGTGAAACTTCCTACCTCGTAGATAGCACTGTTGGGCAGTGGAGGAATTATATTGTAAAGGTAGAGGAGACAACAACTGATAATCCCTTGAACCAATATAAAGCCAAGTCTCTGTTCAACCAGAAGGAAAGATTATTGCTGACGTTCATTGTTGAACATTGGAATTAGTGTAGGAAAGAAAAACATTGGAATTAGTGTAGGAAAGAAAAAGACTACTAGAAAAGAATATAGAATGCATGAATGAACTAGGTAACCTTCCCCTTGAACCTGCAAATTATTTGACCAAAATCAGTCTTCGCTATTGTTTTGATGTTGTTTATTTGATTAGCATTTTTTAATCATTAAAGATTCTCCAATTGCGGAGCATTGATGATTTCGGTTGTTTGATTCCCATTTCTTAATTATTAAAAATTAGTCCAAGTGGAGAGGACCGCGCACTTCCCACATATTTGAATGAGATTTTCATACACAGGAAAACTTGCATTTTTATGAAGTATATTTATACCAAGAATGAGATTTTGATACATAGGAAAAATTGGATTTTTATCACGTATATTTATACCAAGAAAACTTTAAGAGAACTTTTAACTTTCTCATGTGTGCTTCAAAATATCCATTAAGATCTCACATTTGTTTCCAAATGTGATGTGTGTTTCAAAGATGTGTGCTTCAAAATATTCATTAATTGGAAATCAATGTACAAATGGGTTCATTGTTCAATTTAAAAAATCTTTAGAATTTTTCTAATTTAAAAAACATCCATTAAGTTACTTGGAAACCAAAACCAAAGCACACTTGGAAACCAAAACCAATGTACAAATGCGTTCCTTGTCCAATTTAAAAAACAACTTATCGGTATGTTTTGCACTTTTTGGGGCAAGGGCAATTGCAAGCAATAATTAGTTATGCACTTTTTGGGGCAAGGGAAATTGCAAGCAATAATTAGTTATGCCGGTTTACCCTTTTGTCGCTGATTACATCTTTCAATGTCATTGTTGTGCTGTGTTGGTCAATGGCATTGTTGTGCTGTGTTGGTTACATCTGTCAGTTCAGGGTGTACCTTAAACAATCAATTATTATAATATAATGGATTAATTTGAATTAAAATTTACAATTTTATATTTATTTTATTTGATTTGATGAAAAAAAAACATTTTTATAACTTATAATTATAATGGATTAATTCAATTAAAATTTACAATTTTATATGTAAATTTTAATTTATTATATTTGATGGGAAAAAAAAACATTTTTATTACTTATAATTATAATGAGTTAATTTCAATTAAAAATTACTATTTTATATTTATTATATTGGATGAAAAACACATTTTTTAAATAAAATTATAGATTAATATATAATTATAAAAATAAATCTTAATAATTCATATTAAAAATACATTTCTAAAAAAAATAATATATTAAATTTATTTGAATATATATTCATATAATAATACTAACATAATAAAATAATATCTAAAAAATATATTATAAAAATATAATAACATTTATTATATTCAAACATTTAATTTTTTTATTTTTTTTTATGGATAGTTCAACCTATGATTTTCAATTTAAAATTAAAGATATACAATGAAATGCAAATGTTTGAGTTCATGTTTTATTGATGAGGATGGTTAAGTCCACTGAGACCAAACTTTCCATAAAACTTTCCAATACACACCTGGCAAATGCCAATGAGGATGTTAGACTTTAAGCTTCTCAATATTATTGAATTGAAGCTTCTATAATCCATAATAGTTGTAATAAGAACTTCGGCTTAAATCAAAGGTCTTTCTACATGTGATTTACCCCAAGTTCTTATTACAACTTCTCAATATTGTCAACTAACATCTCCCATGCCACATATTATGTGAACAACCATTTATATGCAATATTAATTCTATAATTAATAAAAAAATAGTGTGAGGCACCCTAAATCAATTTCATTTCTGCCACATCTCTACTGATGAAAATGGGAATTTGGGGGTTGCCCAAAATCCCAATTTCTTTAAAAAAACAAGATCCTGGAGCCTGTTTCCTTCGTGATTTCTTCGCTGGTAGAGAATTCATCTCTCCATCATCATGAGAATCTTCCTCTGCACTGCACGCTGTCTTCAACAAACATTTACATATAACAGATACATGATATTTGGATGGCCATATATAACAGTTAAACGATATTTAGATCAACAAGCTTGAACAAAAGATTTAACTTAATTATACCATACACAGAGGCGTAGGCGTACACAATACTAGAACACGTTTCATATATATATACAGAACAAAGTACATTCCAGACTAAGGCATTTCAGCCTTAAAACCCAACTCACAATCGACTACATCTTGCTCACTCACTATTTTACTCACAAATAAGATATATCTCACACCCTATCACATTACATTTATATAAGATGCATTAGGAAGAATTGATAAGATTTTCTCCTAGTTTTTCTACAATGAAAGCTCTCCAAAAGTGTGCATGGTTGTTCTCAATGGCAAGTCTCAAAACATATCCGCCTTAAGCTACTTTAATTCTGCTTTTCTGCTTTAAATCCGCTTTAACTGTGATTTAAGGTAGATTTTTCTCCTTCGATTCAGCTTTCCTGTCCACGTAGGATTTTCTCTGCTTTGTTGCTGGTTGCTCCCACATCAGGCTCCCGAGGCACAAAAATTTATGACCTCCTGGTCATATGCTTCTGGTCTTCGTAATATCTTCAACTTGTGAGCTGTAATCAACCTCTGCAACAACAAGTCCTCCTTGCTGCCTCTTACCTCACCAAGCTCTCCTCTAGCTTTGGTCTTTTGGTAACCGCTCTAGGCTATTGCAATCTTCTCACCTTCCTCTGCTGCCATCCGCACAATAGCAAGACCATAAACTCTCAATCTTTAACTCAACTGTACCTCTTTCCGCAGAATCTTACTGCTCTGATACCACCTGATGAAAATGGGAATTTGGGGGTTGCCCAAAATCCCAATTTCTTTAAAAAAACAAGATCCTGGAGCCTGTTTCCTTCGTGATTTCTTTGCTGGTAGAGCATTCATCTCTCCATCATCATGAGAATCTTCCTCTGCACTGCACGCTGTCTTCAACAAACATTTACATATAACAGATACATGATATTTGGATGGCCATATATAACAGTTAAACGATATTTAGATCAACAAGCTTGAACAAAAGATTTAACTTAATTATACCATACACAGAGGCGTAGGCGTACACAATACTAGAACACGTTTCATATATATATACAGAACAAAGTACATTCCAGACTAAAGCATTTCAGCCTTAAAACCGAACTCACAATCGACTACATCTTGCTCACTCACTATTTTACTCACAAATAAGATATATCTCACACCCTATCACATTACATTTATATAAGATGCATTAGGAAGAATTGATAAGATTTTCTCCTAGTTTTTCTACAATGAAAGCTCTCCAAAAGTGTGCATGGTTGTTCTCAACGGCAAGTCTCAAAACATATCCGCCTTAAGCTACTTTAATTCTGCTTTTCTGCTTTAAATCCGCTTTAACTGTGATTTAAGGTAGATTTTTCTCCTTCGATTAAACTTTCCTGTCCACGTAGGATTTTCTCTACTTTATTGCTGGTTGCTCCCGCATCAGACTCCTGAGGCACAAAAATTTATGACCTCCTGGTCATATGCTTCTGGTCTTCGTAATATCTTCAACTTGTGAGCTGCAATCAACCTCTGCAACAACAAGTCCTCCTTGCTGCCTCTTACCTCACCAAGCTCTCCTCTAGCTTTGGTCTTTTGGTAACCGCTCTAGGCTATTGCAATCTTCTCACCTTCCTCTGCTGCCATCTGCACAATAGCAAGACCATAAACTCTCCATCTTTAACTCAACTGTACCTCTTTCCGCAGAATCTTACTGCTCTGATACCACCTGATGAAAATGGGAATTTGGGGGTTGCCCAAAATCCCAATTTCTTAAAAAAAACAAGATCCTGGAGCCTGTTTCCTTCGTGATTTCTTCACTGGCAGAGCATTCATCTCTCCATCATCATCAGAATCTTCCTCTGAGTTGCATGTTGTCTTTAACAAACATTTACATATAACAGATACATGATATTTGGATCAACAAGCTTGAACACAAGATTTAACTTAATTACACCATACACACAGGCGTAGGCGTACACAATACTAGAACACGTTCATATATAATATATATATATATATATATATTATATATACAGAACAAATTACATTCCAGGCTAAGGCATTTCAGCCTTAAAACCCAGCTCACAATCGACTACATCTTGCTCACTCACTATTTTACTCACAAATAAGATATATCTCACACCCTATCACATTACATTTATATAAGATGCATTAGAAAGAATTGATAAGATTTTTTCCTAGTTTTTCTACAATGAAAGCTCTCCAAAAGCGTGCATGGCTGCTCTCAATGGCAAGTCTCAAAACATATCCGCCTTAAGCTACTTTAATTCTGCTTTTCTGCTTTAAATCCGCTTTAGCTCTGATTTAAGGTAGATTTTTCTCCTTCGATTCAGCTTTGCCGTCCACGTAGGCTTTGCTCTGCTTTGTTGCTGGTTGCTCCCGCATCAATAGGTGGGGAAATCTATTATAATTCAGTTGTTAAATTAGTAATGAGGACAGTTATCTCTAGCTACTATTTGCAAATGCACATTGACTTATTATCATTATTCAAGGAAAACTACTTTATAGGGAATAACTTGCTAGTGGAGGACAAGTATCTCTAGCTGTTATCCGCAAATGCAGACTGACTCATTACCTTTATTTAAGGAAAACCACGTCATTTGGAATAACTTGCTAGTGGTCTGTAAAAGGGCAGACTTTCACTCTTGTCAGATGCCTCTAGGTCTTGGGCCAACTAATTCATCACCTTTATTCAAGGAAAACCACGTCACCTGAAATAACTTGCTAGTGATTTGTAAAAGCGCAGACTTGCACTTTTGTCATGCCTCTAAGTCTTGGGACGTTAACCTGTTTTCTTGTTTTCTTAAGTCCAAAAAAAACGAGTTCTTAACCAATAAAATAGAATTTTAGAAAATACTCCAAACCCTATCGTGGCAATTTCTTTACTAATTTCTTTAACAAAATAGTATAATCGATATTTAAAAAAAAAAATTGATAAATGCATTGTAAAAATGAGAAATTTTATAAATACATTTTTATAATGCCGGGTTCATTGTCTAAATATTTTACATTACCGGGGTCCATATCTTTATACTATTATGAGAGGCATTGAATTATTAGATTTCATGTGGTCGGCGTTTTATATGGTTCAATGAATTATTAGTTCTCATGTTCTTTGTATAGTTGTCATGATGCAAAGCGGGAAAGTAAAAGGAAAAAGAAAAAGTCATTTCAGAGAACACGCATAAATAGGTTACCAGCTTTGAATAATATTTGGCATTTCGAGTAATATAACATTTCACATTAAAGTATATTATATTCCTTTTCCTCTTAACGTCAAGACAATAGCTTTGCCATTTTTCGATGAGTTTTATATGTAAACCTGCTAGGCATATGCAAAGTATGGATTCTCTTTACCATGAATCAATGGCTTTAAATAAGATTAATATTAATTTTAACTTTATTAAAATGGCGTTAGTGGGAAGTCTAGAGTTCGAAGATGGAATAATTTTTTTCATATTCTCATCTTTTAAGGATTTTGGTAGCAAGCAAAAGGCTACACCTATGGAATAGGCCTCGCTTGAAATTGGTACCGAGAAATAAACAACTATTAATTCTTTATTAATAATTATAGTGAGAAAGAAGAGTCACGATCAAATCCTGAAATGATATATTATAATGATTAATAATTATATTTAATTTTATTAAAATTTATATAAAAAATCATAAAAAGGAGGTTTAAATAATTGTGTTTAAAAATTTCCATTTTAATAATATAATATGAAAAGATTTTCATTTTCGATTTAAATAAAAATTTTAGTTTATTTATTTATTTTTTATGTAAAGGTTAATGTATATATTTTTGGATGGAGTGTCGAATACAAGATAAGTTGGGGAGGCATATGTCCACCGTCTCACTAAATACATAGGGTTGGGGACGTGGTCATGCACCATTTTCAAGGACATCAATTCAATTTAATGATCTTTGCATGATGAATCGTGCCATTAAGTTGGCCATGATGCAAGATCTCACTAGAACGAGTACAAGTTCTATGATAGGGATTGAATGGTGATTTATCATTTTAAAGTTGTGCATTTTTGGAAGTTCGAAGCCATCATAGAGTCTAATACTAGCCAAACCTTCCATGTATCACTTTAAGAGGTTATTCATTCTTAGTAGGGTTTTTTCTCGGCATGAGGGAGTTGTAAAATCTTAGTTTTAGGTATTGAAGGGTGGTGCATCATTAATCTTCATGGCCTTGATTCTCTTCCATATTCCCTCCCACTATATGATAAATTCCTTTTCTCCCTCATTAATTTTCTTTCTTTGTTGTTGTTTCCTTTATTTTGGGCCCTTTTCTTTGTGTGTCCTTTGGGACTTCTTGTTTTTGCTTCACTTCCCCTAGATTGGACTTTCTTATATAAGTCTCCTTTGGCTTTTGTTTTAGTTGGTCAAAAGGAGAGTTTTACTTCATTTTGGCTTCGCTTCCCCAGTCTCCTTCCCCTCCCATAGTCTTCTTGTCTTTGATTCCTCTCAGTCTCTTGTTGAGGTTCCCTCTTCTCCACCCCTCTGTGATGGGAAAATTTCACCAAAGCAAGCTGATTACTTTTAACCCAATAGATTTTAGAATGATCTACCCATATTTGTGTGTGTTCATAAAAAAGATCAAAGATTCAAACGCCAATCCTTTGCTATATAAACAAATACATTCAACACTTGCACATGATAAGATGAAGATCAGAAGTTGAAACCTGGTATCCTCGCAGATTGATGAAGTGTCTTGAGTCTGAAGCATAGGAAGCACGCTTACACTTCAAGATCTCATTCCACTTGTAATAAAATAATACCCTACACACAACACCACCAAACAAGCAAAAAATGGCCTTTCCGTAGAGGGTTTGTCAACTTAAAAAAACATATGCAAGCATAAAACATATTCAAAACATGGACATAGAAAAGGAACATGTATCTATTAATCCAAAATGAAAGTACAACAAATGTATACCTTCTAGGAAATGACATCCTCTCCTTAAGCTTGTAGTATGGTCTCCTCTTCCAATATAGCAGAGCTCTCGAGCTATAGTTTGGATACTTAGATTTAACCCCCTTTCCTCTTCGTGAGATTATATAAGCTCATTCTGTCCTTTGGGAGAATGTATCTAAACACCTAGGGGATTTAGAAGTTAGTGAACTTCTACAATAATGGACCCCTAGCCAACTCATACACAAGCAGATTAAGTTGATCTCCTTGGGAATAACAAACTCTAGAAACCTTTTTCACATTTATGAGCTTTTTGTCAATTATCTCAATTATGAAATAAGTATTATCTCATAGTTATAATATTTTGGCAAATTAATTATGAGAAATGACTCAATCATGTAATTCCACCCTTTTATCATGGGATAAATCTCACATAAGTAAGAGAAAAGGTGAAAAGGGATGCATTTTATCCAAAAACTGAGGTAAGTTGATATTGGGTTTCTCTCACTATAATGGAGTGGCAATAAGGTTTTAACAAATGCCCCCTAATGCACGAGGTCAGAAGAGAAATTGATAGCTAAAATGCATTACAATAATACTCAAAGCTCAAAATGGGAGGAAGGAGGAAAGACTACAAAGCTGGATTAGAGGAACTCAAATGTTGAAGTGTCGACTCTATTGATAACATCCTTGAGGCAGACATACCCATGCTTGGTCATAAAAATATATTGAAAATGGCTGCCAAATATACACTATGGATCCATGACATAAAATTCTATAACATGGCCATGATGACATACACAGTGGATCCATGTAACTCAATAAATAGAGTGTAGCCACCAACAAATATAATGTGGATCTATGTCACGGTCTACATCAGTAGGACTATGGACACATGACCGATAGAGAAGTTTCTCAGGATAGTCCTCAAAGTACAACACAGCCTGGGAAGGGTAGTATATGTTATCACTCAGGTTGTCCCTAGGCTCCTATTTAGGGATACAGCCGAGGTAACCACAAACCAATCTTTGGATTGCAGGTTCTAGCCCACCTGCAATCAGAGAGGGCTCTCTCTTAATGATTCAACTTTGCTGATGATTTTAGGCTAGCTTTTGGCTCAGGGGTTTTTTGTTTGTGTTTGGATGGAAGGTAGAAATCTCAAGAAAAGAGGCAAGGTAAGGTGTGATAAGTTCCAAACCATTGGGCATGGAGTCATGGATTAAGGCTTGCTATTGCTTCTTCTTGGTCATAAGAGGATTAAGGAGCGAGATAGCCACACATGATACAATTATCAGTCTACCAAAGGGATGGAATGATGAAAATCAGAGATGAAAGGCAAAGGAGAATCATTTCATCATACTGAAAAAGAGGAGAAATGGATGAATGGTGATCTAGGAGCAGTTAAGAATTCCTAAATTCTCATTCATATGTGAAAGAAATAACGTAAACAAGATCATTTAAGTATACATGCTCATAGCTATTTCTGATGAAAACATAAAAAAGAGTAGAAATTGAACTTAAGGTGTAGTTAAACAAATCTTAAGCTATTCTTTTTTTCTGCAATTTAGTAAGCGAAACAATGGAAAAATCATGAAAATTAACAGAGGTGAGAAACACTTATTGAGTCATGTAGAAGCACAGGAATTCCGTAATCACTCCTTGGCCAATTAAACACATGAAACAGTTTCGAAATCCATGCCTTCAGCAGTCTTTGATTATAGAAAGTATGACAGTTACAGTGCGAGTCTCTACTTGGAGAAAATGTTGAGAAGAAGATTAAGCAGTGCCTTCGACTCACTAACTAACCAACCAACCACTCACTACATGTTTCAGGGTGGTATATATAAGCAAAAAATCGGAAAGTCATTCATTACAATTGACCTCAACAGGTCTGCTGAAGAGATTTTCTAAAACCTAAGTGTTACTAGAATTAAATGCAGGTAAGTCTTTTGGGCTGCGCTAGGGGCAGCTGAATCGAAAGGAGTGCAATTTTGGCCCTTGGAGGATCGATGCGGTACTGTTGGAATGACTGTACTTCGGGATTTGTAGTTCTAATCTGGCGCGAGTTCAATGTGCAATAATTTATGATTAGAGGGTTTTAAGTGGCTTCGCCCTCTTTCTCTGACTTTGCTGGAAGTTATTAAATGTTCACCTGCTTTGGACTGTTGTTAAGATCTTTCGCTGATACTCTTTGCCGCTACATTGATGATCTCCGCCTCCTGCTGATACTCTTTGACATGCTTTTTCCCTGATGATTTGATCTGATACACTTTAATCTCTATCACTGGTCCTTTCTTGTCTTTAAACCGGATTAATTTGGCAAAATCGGGCGATTTCGGGCTTTTTCGGCGCAAAACGGGCCAAGTAATCAAAATATTCCCCAAAGATTCCCCGAAACGGCCTATTTCCCGTAGAGATGCATGATTAGCGCTTCACGCTAATCGCGCATCGAAAATTGCCTCTGTTTCTTGTTCCGGAGCTCCGAAGTGCGATTTTTCTTCCTGCGCGAATTTTCGGTTTCTTGGTTGCTGATGTCAGCATGACGTCAGCAGTACGGCGGGTGACGTTAGCCTGCTGACGTCAGCAGTGGGTCCCTGGTACAGACGTGACATGGTGGGGTGCTCATACTTGTAGGTGATGCGATGAATTTCTCCGATGCGATCGCAATATCGCGTCGGCGGGGAATGGGAAGGTAGTTCAATTGGACATGCGAAGCTTGCGACGGCCGATCGCTGATATCGCAATATCACATCGGCGGGGAACGGATGGGGCATAGCTTATATGGTGAGAACATTGCGATCTTGCGATGCGAGCTGGCGTCCTAGGATCTACGGAGTGTTAAGAAAATCAGCAAGGGTCTGTTGTGGTCGGAAGAAATGA
This sequence comes from Pinus taeda, assembly GCA_000404065.3. Taxonomy (NCBI): domain Eukaryota; kingdom Viridiplantae; phylum Streptophyta; class Pinopsida; order Pinales; family Pinaceae; genus Pinus; species Pinus taeda. Next base: position 133,264 of record APFE030856851.1, read on the forward strand.
GTAAGTGGGTCAGCAGGACGCTTGAGGCCTCGGAAGGGGTCCGATAACCTACAAGGGGTCTTATACTTTGGAAGGAGTCCATCGTATTTAGAAGATGGTTTGAAGGGGCAGCATGAGGGCTCTTGCTAAGTTTCAGATAAACTGAGCAATTCCCGGGGGTACTTATGGTTATTTTTCAACCAGGGGGAGGGATATTTACATAGGGGGATTATTTACATAGTTTTAGTACGGGGACAGGAAAAATATAAGGAGTTAAATAATAATGTCAGTGGTTAATATGGAGATGGTAAGAAAGTGCTAAGTTTCAGAAATCTTAGGCTGCAACGGGGGAATAAAATCTTATAAAGGGGATATGGAATTCCTTTGAGTAAATCAGATCTTCACCCAAGCTAATGATATGAAAATGGTGGAACTAAGAGGTATCAAGCAGATCTTGACCTCTTTTGGGGAAATTAGTTAATGATTTGGGGGAGATGGAGAAAGGAAGTTAGTTATGCCTGTTTTTGAGTCTCACCTAGAATTTCCTGGTGATTGTGTCCTGAGTAGAGATGACACCTGAAAACCTGGAACTGATCAACGATCAGAATTCTGCAACCTCAACTACCTACCCAGCCTACTTACCTAACATTTTTTCTTCTTTTGGTTTGGGTGCACTTAGACTTGCAAACCCATCATTTCAATTTTTCTTTTTTATGCTTTCCTATCTACATACTACCCTTATTTCATCCAAGGGCCCAGATTAAGCAGTTGGGCTCCTTTGATTCTCTACCTATCTAAGAATCTGCCAAGATTAATCTATTTGGACAGATTTTCATTCTCTATATTCTAAAACAGGAAATTGAAACCTAGGGAGACCGGGATTAAGTTGTTTGGACATCCCTTCAACTGAAAATTGTACAACACTAGAATAACTTCTCAATATTTGGAAGGCAGTTAGATGAACTCTAAGTAGCCTTCTTCGCTTGGAGACCATTAAGCAAATATGGAGCATTGCAGCATGAAAAGTATGACATATTTGGTCTGTGAAAATGTCAATCATGAAATATGAGTAACCTGCTGCAGCAGGAGGCTAACAGTGGCTCCACTTGGGGATGGTTTCTCCTTGTGAGAAGCCAAGAACAGCAGGTCAAATTGCCTTGTTTCTTCTGTTATTGCTCTGTTTTGAACATCTTCTTCTTGACTGTTGGATTGATTTGAACCTTTAGACTGGTAACAACTCTTTCCTTCGCTTGTGCTGCTGTTAAACTGTAAAGCACCGCCTGCTTTTTTCTGCGTGCTTCAGCATTATGGATTCTTACAAAAACAAAACAAAACACCGGTATATACAAATATTCTATGTACAAAAATAAAACACCGCCTGCTCTTTTATTCAAAGGGATCATTGTAGTGCTTTAGCATTCGGCCATTGACAGGGCCTTCTTCAGCTGTGCTGCCATCTGGAGATTTGAGAAAATAGGTATTATTGCCTTGCACAGCGTTGATAATGTACGGATCTTTCCACAGAAAATCGAATTTTGCGTGTTTGCCCTTGTCTTCTCTTCGTGAATCCCATCTTAGAACTTTGCTGCCCACCCAGAAATCCTCTGCTTTGGCCTTCTTATCGAACATATTCTTGAGTTTTTCTTGCAGTATTTGAGCTCTGTTGAAGACATGTTCTCTGGTTTGCTGAAGGTGAATAGTTTGATTAACTCTTCTCTACATGTCATTCGGTTCAGCCTGAATTTCTTGTAACAATTTAACAATAGGTATGCCTAGAGATGAAGGGAACTTGGCTTCCATGCCATATACAAGTTCATAAGGGCTCATCCCAATGGATTTCTTGGTGGAGAGTCTATCTGCCCATAAAGCATTTGTGAGCTTCCTGTGCCAGTTCTTTTTGTTTTCTTCCAGCAGCTTCTTTATGATATTGATGAGGCTTTTGTTGGACGATTCGGCCAAGCCATTACCTTGAGGATAGTAAGCTGTGGAGTGGCCTAAGGTGATGTGGTATTTATGGGAAAAGTTGATGATTTTTTTTTATTGGAAAGCAGCAGCGTTGTCAGTGATAATTTTCTCAGGGCAGCCGAATCTAGAAAGGATATTGCTCTCAAGGAATTGGATAATGGTGGAGTCATTGGCTTGCCTACATGGGATGGCTTCAATCCACTTAGTGAAATAATCGATGGCTGTTAAAATCCACTTGTGTTGGCCTGAGGAAGAGGGATGAATTTCTCCAATGAAGTCAAGACCCCATTGTTGAAAAGGTTTCTCGGTTGAAATGGGCTTAAGGGGCAAGGGCAGTAGCTTTCTTTTTCCTTCAAAGATTTGGCATTTGTGGCATGAGACAGCAGACTTCTTTACTTCTGCAAATAAAGAGGGCCAGTAATAACCAGCCCGTAAGATCTTGTTAGCCGTGGATTTCCAATATAAGTGTCCTCAACAGTCTCCTGCATGGAATTCTTTCATAATGTTGTTAGTTTCATTTATAATTAAACATTTAAGCAAAATACCTTCGTGATTTTTCCAAAATAACGCACCATCTATGACACAAAATTTTGATGATTTCATCCTTAAAAATCTTTTCTTGGTTCTGGACAATCCTGGGGGAGCACACAGGTTTAACAATACAAAGAAAATATCCGCATACCATGGGGATTGCATGAAGGTTTCACTGATCTGTGGAGTCTCCAGCTCCGGTTCATCGTCCAGTTGATTAATGTCTAATGCTCGGAAGTTTATTTCGGACATTAGTTTGGCTAACCCTTGTCCTTTTATGAGCTTAGTGGGCTTTATTTCAATGTCATATTCAAGGATGCTAGAAATCCACTTGCCTCTTTTGCCTTCCAGTCCCTCTTGAGTTATATATCCTTTACAACAGCATTAGGGACATAGGCAATCACATGAGAGTATAGGATGTAAATTCTGAAATCTTTGATGGCTTTGACCAGGGAGTAGGCCTGCTTTTCCATAATCTGAAATTTCAAGGGTGCGTCTCTCAAAGCTCGGCTAAAGAAAGCAATTGGCTTTTCGTTGCTCTGATCATCTTTCTGCATAAGGACAACCGCTGTAGTGTGTTCAGATGCGAAGGAAAAAATGATAAATTCTCTGTCGAATTGAGGACTGGTGAGGGCAGGTGTTTGAGTTAGGGCAGTGTTTATACTCTCAAAAGCCTGCTTGGCTTCAAGAGACCATTTTACCTTGGCATCCTTTTTCAACATGTTGCTCAATAGCCTTATTAGTTCGGCTAGATTTGGGATAAATCTTCTCAGGAAATTGATCTTTCCAAGGAATGCTTGCAGTTCTTTTATGTTTCTTGGATAAGGGATTTGAAGGATAGCTTGAATTCTTTCCAGGTCAATTCTAATCCCATCTTTCGATATTATATGCCCTAAAAGCTTGCCTTCCTCCAGGGCAAACATGGACTTCTTAGGATTCAAGGAAATGCCATATTTCCTGCATGTCATGAAAATTTGCCTTAAGTGCTTAAGGTGCTCTTGGTCAGATTTGGAGAATGGGGTTAGGTCATCAAGATAATCTACGAGGAAATCATGTATCTCTTTGGCAAATGCGATATCCATTGCCCTTTGAAAGGTAGCACCAGCGTTTTTTAGCCCAAAAGGCATTTTAACGTACTTGAATGTTCCCCACAGTGTGGTAAAGGCTGTCTTGTCCTGGTCATCCAGGTGAACAAGTATTTGATTAAATCCTGAAAATCCATCTAGTAAAGAAATTCTAGAGGAACCCACTACTCTTTGCAAGATATGGTCCATTTTGGGCAACGGGTAGTGGTCTTTTAGAGAGACATGGTTTAAATTTCTCAAATCTACACACAGTCTTATCTCTCCTATTTTTTTCCTAGTGGGAACTAAGTTAGACACCCATTTAGAGAATCTGATGGGTGCAATGATACTTGCTTCAAACATTCTCTTTATTTCTTTCTCAATAAGGGGAAGGAGCATGGGGTTGATTCTCCTGAGTTTCTGTTTGAACGGTTTTTGATTTGGTTTTAAGGGAATGGTATGTTGGATCACTGAGGTGTCATAGGAATTCAAGTCCTCATAACTCCAGACAAATACATCTTGAAATTCTTTGAACAAATCCACATATTTCGGTTTTTTATCAGGGGGCAGATTTTTGGACAACTTAATCATTTTGGGATGCTCTACTGTTCCTATGTTGTGTTCTTCTATGACAGCATTCAAAGGTTCCATCTTTGTCTTTTTGGGCACATCGTTGTCATCAAACATGTCTTCCAATGGAGTAAGGCTGGCAGGTAGAACATTACTCTTCAGATCAATAAACTCATCCTCCGCTTTGGCTGTTTCCTCTAAACAGATTTGTTTCAGCTGTTCTATGTTTGTATTGTTCAAAACAGTTGGGTTAAGGATTTGTTTAGCTGTTGCAGCTATTACATTCAGGTGGTTTTCTTCTGCTAACTATTGTGAGTTGGCCATGGCATCCATGTCAATGTTTGTGTTGGAAAATTCGTCCTCTAGAGTTAAGAAACTGTTAATCTAGGCATCATTTTGAAATACCTGCCAATCCTTGACATTGTTAGGGACCGAAGGTCTGTGTTTTATTTCAGTGGTGAAATGGTGATTTGGTTCAAAGGGAAGCTTTCATGTGCTAGCGAAGGTTGCTAGACTATGGGCATGAATATTGTGATCTCGTGCAATTTTGGCAAGCTTGAATTCACCGAAGGCATTGAGTAATTTAGTGGCAGCAGCTCTGTAAGCTCTCATTCTACTATCATTAGTGACAAAGTTACCTTTTATTTTTTGTATAATCAATTTAGAGTCACCTAGGACGGACACTTTAGTAGCTCCTAGGAGTTTGAGCAACTTGAGGCCTAAGAGAAGAGCTTCATACTCTGCCATGTTGTTTGTACATCTGAAATTGAGTCTATAGGCATGGCCTTGTGCGTGGTTATCATGAGTATTGTAAATCCATACTCTATCCCTTGCTCCTAACTTGTTAACCGAACCATCAAACTCCAAATACCATGTGATTTCTTGTTTGGGGTTTGTATTGACAGTTTCAGTTTTTTGGGGATCGGGCATACTTACAATTTCTGTTTCGGGATGTTCTTCTTGCTGTTTGTTGGTTGCCTTGGCTGTTGAGACAATTTCATGGGTATTGACGACCGATTCCTCATTGATGTACGTTGCTTGCTCCAAAGATAACGACTTATCATTAGTTGGAGGGCTGGTGTTATCATTAAATAAAATAAAAGAATCCATATCGGAATGGATTGAGTAAATTGGAAAATTTTGGGGTTTTTCCTCACTGCTCACTACATACTTCATTAATGTTTCTCTATATAGTCTCTTTGGTTGCCCAAAGATAGATATAGTGGCATAAGAGAGGTCGAGTTGAAGGGACCCTTGTAATTTTGCTCCCCATGATCTGGATAGGAGCATGCCATACTTTGTGGGACTGTCAGAAACTACTACGTCCATTAAGATTTTCTTGTTGGGGAATTGGACTAGAGAGACACAAAGGTCTTTGATCAAGCCTAAACATTTGACTTGACTTGAGTCAAAGGAATACAGATCTTTGTACGGTCTTGTGACATCAAGGTTCAACCTTTCCATTACAGTTTTGGGCATAAGGTTATGTGAGGCACCTGAGTCAAACATAGCATTATGAAATATTTTGTCATGTATGTGCAGACTGACATAAAAAGGTGGAACACGTCCATATTTTATTTTTCTGTTAACTTCTAGACCAAACAGTAGTTCAGGGGTATCATCTAAAACGTTCACATCATCCCTTAGTTCTGGTAATTGAAGTGACCTTTGAATTTGTTGCCTATATACATCATGTTTGGCAAGTTCTGAGAGGGGAATGGAAATATTGAGTTTTCCAATATCTGCTTCTAAACTGAATGGTTTTTCCAATGAGTTCTTGGCGTTGACAGTGGCGAATTTCCCTTTTTCAGGCATATTCTCTATGTTTTCTTTTGGAATGTCAATGTCATGATGTATGACAGTTTGTGGTATTTCTATTTTGGGAAGATCTTTAAGAGTGTCGTTCAAATTTTCTTTTGGGGAGGAAGGATGTAGAGGCCGATCAATAGGAGGTTGTGTGTTTGTTACATCCTTCACAGTTACCTGATGAGGGTTTGGGACAAAGTTGTCAGCTGGTTGATTGACGATGATATTTCCTTTACTTCTGTTGAGTTGTTTGCTATCTTTTGTTCTGCTAGATGGGGGAACATGAATGGTCCTTGTTCTTAATTTGTAATGCTTGTGTACCTCGTACACGGTGGTATCATGGCCTTGTTTAAAGTCGAAGGACTCTCCCGACTTGGTGCGAAATTATTTTGCATCAGGATATGGTCGGTCTTCTTCCGTAAGAAAGATTTGCTGTTCATTTTCTGAATCTATCAGGTTCATATGAGTCCCATCTGTGGGCTCAGTGGATGTCGATGCCTCCACATAGTTTTCTTGAAAAGGAGGCCTAATATCATGGTCGGGACTGACCCTTCCAACGTTTTTGTTTTGAGTTTTTCTGAAGTTCAGGTTCCTTATGGAATTGGGCTGTTGACCCTCCCATGAAGTTTTTCTCTCAACATTGTCTACTCTGTCTCCTAGCCTGTGGATGCCACTGATGATAGCATCTAGCTTCTGATAGAAGGCTGAGGGTTCTTCTTTGAAAGTGGTTCTTTTCTCAGTTCTGGCTCTGTTTCTTTTAGCAATTAGATTTGCTTCCACCCTAACAGCAACATCTTGCATTTCTGCAAGGCTTTGAGGGGCTCTTTCCCTCAACTGATATGCCATCTCAGCATCAAAGCCATCCGGGAATTTGTACAAAGCAAGATCCGGTGGAGGTCTTAAATTTTTTGGTATTACATTGTAAACATTGTTAAATCTTGCACAATAATCCAAAACTATTTCCTGAGGTCCTCTTTTGATAGTATCATACTCAGATAGTATGTGTAGCGGATCTTTCTTTTTCTCCCATCTATTAATAAATGCCTGGTATAAGGCTTCAGGGTTTAATATAGAATTGGGTGCAAGTGCCCTAAACCAGGTTCTGACATCACCGGTCAAACTTTGGACAAAAATATTCATTCTTACACTGTCATCATCAATTTCGTAACTCTCGAAATAATCTTGCATTCTCTTTGTATGCTGTAGGGCGGTGCAGGAGCTCGTGCCATCAAAATAGGTGATTTTTGACTGGTAGTCCTGAGGCATAGGCTCGGTATTAGCAGGCAACTATAAGGGCGCATATCTAGCCATGTTGATGGGGATAAGCAGAACAGCTAGGGCAGCGAGGATAACAGGAACAACCGAGGTAGAAGGAGTAGTAGTGGTAGTAGGAGTATGGGATGGAGGTGTAGAGGAGCTGCTTGGAGAAGGAGGTGATGAACCAAGGGAACTTGGGGGTGACCGGAATAAAACTTTGACAGGGGTTGGAACACTGCTTGGCTGAACTGTTTCAGGACTCGCAGCAGTTGGGTCTTCTTTTCTCTTTTGTTTTCTAATGATCTTAGGAATTAAATTCGGATTTTCAAAAACAGCTGGGCGATTTGGATCAGGATTTGATCATGTATCATGCGTTTTCTTCTTAGGATCCAGCTTCTACTCTATTTTTGGGAACTTTTTTCTAAAGACATAGGTCGACCGAGACCTTCACAGGTCAGTTTCTTCCTCTGTGGGACTGCAGACTGGTTTAGTGAATTTATCTGAGGAGTTCCCTAGTGGAGTCGCCATTATGTTATCACTCAGGTTGTCCCTAGGCTCCTGTAGGGATACGGCCGAGGTAACCACAAACCAATCTTTGGATTGCAGGTTCTAGCCCACCTGCAATCAGAGAGGGCTCTCTCTTAATGATTCAAATTTGTTGATGATTTTAGGCTAGCTTTTGGCTCAGGGGGTTTTTGTTTGTGTTTGGCTGGAAGGAAAATGCTTTTAGGAAGAGAGGAAATTTATGAAGTGATAAGTTTCAAACCATTGGGCATGGAGTCATGGGTTAGGATTATCAGTGTGTCTTTCTGGTCATAAGAGAAATAATGAAGCAGGATAGCTGCTCATAACACAAACTTCAGACTAAAGGATGAATGATATGTAAGGAATGAGAGGCACTTAAGAATCTCTCATTTAACTTAATAGAGGGAAAGATGATCTCTATCTGGGGGCAATGAAGAATCCCTGGATAATTGTCTTGGGTTAAGGCAAACATGAGCCATGCAGAATTCATATTTATGCTTAAACAGAGGAAAACATAAAGAAACAACAGAAATTGAGCATAGAGTGTATTTAAACAAATTCTAAGCTAATCTTTCTTTCAGCTATTTAAGAGCGTAATTCATGAATGAAAACAGAGGTAAGAAGCACTTATTGAGTTATGCATAGCACGAGAATTCCATAATCACTCTTCAACCAGTAAACACAGTGAACAATCTGTTCTCCAAGGCTCATAAGCAGTCTTTGATTATAAAAACTTATAAGATATTACAGTGCGAGTATCTCCAGGAGCAAAATCAGCTAAAGATAGCTTGTTGACTAATCAACCAACAAACCAACCCGTAATACAGTATTCAGGGCTGTCTTTATAGTGCAAATATCTCAAACTTATTTATTACAATTGACCTAAAACAGGTCTGCAAAAAGAGCTTTCTAAACCTAAAATTGTGCCAAAATCAAATGCAGGTAAATATCTATTGAACTGTGTCAGAGGTAGCTAGATAAAAAGGAGTGCAATGTGGCCCTTGGAGCCTTGATGCAGTACAGCTGGAATAACTGTGCTTTGGGATCTGCAGTTATGTTTTGGTGCGAGTTAAATGTGCAATAACCATGATTTGAGAGTTTTGAGTGGCCTCGCCCTCTTTCTTTGACTTTGCTGGAAGGTATTAAATTTTCTCCTGCTTTGGGTCGCTATTAAGATCTTCGCTGATACTCTTTGCTGCTTCATTTATGGTCTCCGCTGCTTTCTGATACTGTTTGACGTGTTTTCTCTCCGTGAATTTGATCTGATACTCTTTAATCTCTATCTCTGGTCTCTTCCTGTCTTCAAATCGGTTTAATTTGGAAAAATCGGGCAATTTCGGGCCTTTTCCTTGCAAAACGGGCCAAGGAATCGAAAGATTCCCTAAATATTCCCCAATATGGCCTATTTCCCGTAGCGATGCGCGATTAGTGCTTCGCGCTAATCGCGCACCGAAAACTGCCTCCGTTTCTCATTCCGGAGCTCCGAAGCACGATTTTTCCTCTTGCGTGAATTTTCGGTTTTTTGGATGCTGACATCAGCATGACGTCTGCAATACGGTGGATGACGTCAGTAGTGGGGTCCTTTGGTATGGATGTGACATCAGCATGCTGACGTCATCAAGGTGACGTGGCAGTATGGTGGGGTGACGTGGACCGGGCGCTAGCAGGGTGAGGTGACGTGGAGGCGACCTGGCAGGATGAGGTGGCGCTCCTGTTATGTGAGGGGAGGGCGGTTTTCCTTGTGCGTTGGACCGCCTTTGGTACGGAGGTGGTTTCTGTCAGGGGAAGCCCGATGCAATGGGAGGCCGCCACCTGTCCCGGTGTACGACGGGAAAACCGTCGGACATCGGGTGGTAACCTACCACCATAATCGGGCGCGCAATGCGATCAGGGACCATCGGATCTGGGGGAGGCGATCCGACGGTGGATGGGAAAGGGAGATGCGTGGGGTTTAGAAAAGGCGCACATGCGTTAAAGGCTTAATTTTTTGCGGCGTGGTGGGTTTTCAACTTTAGAAAATGGGTAAATGTGTTTGCGGTGAAAACTTATCAAACAAACATTAATATTTTTCACAGAAGAATGTGCAGGGAGGGTTATTTAGCATTTGGAAAGGGTTCCCTTAGTGTTTGGAAGGGGTCAATACACTTGGGAGTGGAAATTTGTGCAGAGGGAGGGTTCTTACTAAAGTCCAGGTGACTTAGTAATTCCCAATGAAGTATTTATGGTTATATTTCAACTAGGGGGAGGGGATATTTACATAAGGGGATTATCTACATAGTTTTAGCATGGGGACAGGGAAAATATGGGGAGTTAAATAATAATGTTAATAGTTAATATGGAGATGACAAGAAAGTGCTAAGTTTCAGAAATCTTAGGCTTGAAAAGGGGAGATAGAGCCTTATAGAGAGAGTATGGATTCTCTTTGAGTGAAGCAGGTCTTCACCCAAGCTAATGACATGAAAATGATGAAACTAAGAGATATCAAGAAGATCTTGACGTATTTTTGGGGAAATTAGTTAATGATTTGGGGGAGATGGAGAAAGGAAGTTAGTTATGCCTGTTTTGAGCTCTTTCACATAAAACTGCCTGGTGATTGTGTCCTGAGTAGAAATGACACCCTGAAAACATGGAATTGATCAGCAATCAAGATTTTGCAACTTCAAAACTACCTACCCAGCCTACTTACCTAACATTTTTTCTTCTTTTGGTCTGGGTGCACTTAGACTTGCAGACCCATCATTTCAATTTTTATTACAAACTACCCTTTTTTCTTCCAAGGGCCCAGATTAAACAGTTGGGCTCCTTTGATTCTCTACCTATCTAAGAATCTGCCAAGATTAAGCTGTTTGGACAGATTTTCATCCTTTATATTCTAAAATAGGAAATTGAAACCTAGGGAGACCAAGATTAAGTTGTTTGGACCTCCCTTTAGCTGAAAATTGTACAAAACTGGAATAACTTCTCAAAATTTGGAAAGCGGTTAGATGAGCTCTGAGTAGCCTTCTTTGCTTGGTGACTGTTTAGCAAATATGGAGCATTACAGCATGCAAAGTATGATATATTTGGTCTGTAAAAATGTTAATCATGAAATATGAGTAACCTGCTACAGCAGGAGGCTAACATTATGGAATCTAAGATCCAAGGTATGGACATAACCACTCAATATAGAAGGATAATGATCGTTATAGATATAAGGTCCCACGGTATGGTCACAACCATTAGTATAGAGGAAACATGTATAAAATCATGAATAATACACAAATCCATGCATCCTGAGTTATATCAGACAAAACTCAGGGTCTTGTGCCCTATCCCAACCCAATCAGAGTATGAATTCTAAAATGTGAATGAATGTGTTGAAGTCAGACATGCTAGAAAACTACCTACTTACCGGCCAATGATGTGGACCATTAACAGGTATGAGAGAAACCACCAATAATGATAATGATCCTCAAGGTACAACAATATAATCCATGAATGTGAAATTATGTTGAAGTACAACACTCGTGGAATCATTTGATCGAAGGCCAATGATGAAAACTTGTCGTCAAATGTGACGAAATTTCCATTAAGGCATGAAAGCTCTAAGTTACTGAAACGAAGTTTCTAATTCATCTTCCTAGATAATGAGCTAAAGTCGACAAGAAGTGACGTATTGAAGGAGGGCCATAATGATTCCCTCATCATCAACATGAAACAAGGAATTAAGTGGAATAAATGAGTATGATCCAAGACTATGGCAAAATATCAAACAATGTATAGGTAGTGTCACGCAGAACGAGTCGATCTTGCGGACAAGATAGACCTTCCTAGAATCTAAAGAAGACCTAATGACAAGCAAACCAACCAGACACTATCTTTCTCTAAATGTGCTTTTATAAATAATGGCAAACAAGTGTGTTTAAGGCCTACCTTATGTCCAACGCAAGGGGATGCCTTCGCTCCTTTGATCCAAATGAGTTCCTTTGTCGCGAACTTACAAACATAAACAAGGAAAACAATTAAATAGCACCTGAAAAACCAGTATTATAAAACATATTTAACATGAAATTCAAGGAGTCCATGAAACAAATAACATGAGATACTTGTTGAGAAAAATGAGCCTGATTGTATTTTCAAAAGAAGAAAAACTTTACAACCTTTCCCTTGACGCTGTACAAGCTCCTCCCAGGGTCCAACAAGAAGTCTCCTCTACTTTGACAAGCTTCACTCACTCCCCAATGAAGCCAAAAAGGTATGTGATCTCTCCTCTTAAGCTCAAATAACAAGTCTTGATTTCACCAGCATTTACCCTAAAAAATGTTCAGCTTCTAACCTCTCTAGCCACTAACCCAATGCCTCAATTTACAGTGCAATGGAGGGAATTACTAGGTCCTCCTTCAAAGGGATAGAATCCTCCTTCAAAGGGATAGCTCCTCCTAACAAGGGATTAGCTCCTTCTCTTTTGGGATGCATGGACCACTTTGGAGTGAACAATCCACGTCAAAATTCCTTCGAGAAACATCTAGAATTAACCCAAAGTGAGTTTTTTAAGATAAAAATTGCACCTTTTGACTTTCACAGGGGTGCGCACCCTCCCCTTTACATACAGAGCATATAAGTATGCAGGTACTTTGAACAAAAGGTGAGGGCCTACAGGAAAAAGTGAGAGAAAGTGCGAAACCAGAGTTAAATTGCTTTTTGATGTCTTTCTCTCATTTCCAAAGCTTGTTTTCAAGAGCTGAGGTCTGAGACTTGCTTAGGAGGCTGGTATAGGTGGTGATAGACCCATACTGATTGAAAATAATCAAGGTGACGATATTTTTGTATAACAGATTGCCCCCTAAAGTGCGAAGTCTGCAGTAGATGAGGATTTCATTTATCATTTAGGAAGAGTGAATTACTTTATCATTTCGAGGATCATCTCGGGGAGAGCCTGGTTGGAACTTGTAAAAACACTCAATGAAAAATATATATATGAGATCATATCATCGCTGAGTTAGGCATTCCCGTACTTAGATAAAAACTGACTAAGAGACTGAAAACTGATTAGAAAACTAACTACTGCTCTGATATAGGAATGATCTTGTAACACATCATAAGTATAGACACATGTGGACACAGTATGGACACAGCCATCTGTTTATGAATAGTCCATAGTACAATGAATACAAAATTCCTTGCATCCTGGATGGTGGAAACTAGATCCAGGGTCTTCATTTCTACTTCATGAAATAGTACGATTCTATCCATGCGAATGAATGTGTCGAAGTCGAACACGGTAGAAACTGCTTGATTACCAGTCAATGATGTAAACTGTTAACAAGCGTGAGAGAAACCACCAATAATGACAATGGTTCTCAAAGTACTCAGTACAATCCATGAGATGTGATAAGATGTGTTGATGTTGAACATGTCTCGGAATCCTTTGATCGAAAGTTGATGATGTAAACTGTCACCAAAGGCGAGAAACCTGCCATTGAGGCATGCAGATCTCAAGGTACTGACGATTTCTAGATCATCTTTCTAGATAATGAGTTGAAGTCGATAGAAAGCGATCCGTCGTAGGCAAGCGCACAACACGAAATCATAGATCAAGCTGAAGAACTTTAGTTGCAAGGACTGACTCAGGGATGGTCAAGATGGATGATAGACATTTTGCAGATGAATGGCTTATTTGCACTGACCTCTTGAACACATAACGACACGACAGATGGTTTGATGACAATTGACCCAAAGTTAATACCCAAAACCAGCTGAAGACTTTCAATGTGGTTTGATCAACTATTAGGTAAAGGATTTTCCAACCCAGGTGAATGAAAGTGTCATGTTCAAGAGTGGTTATAAAGTGTGACAAACGGACTTACTTTTCTCTCTTTTCCCCCACCATTTCTGGCAAGTACCTCTTTATATTTTACAAGCTTGAGGAGGATAACATATGCTTGATTATAAGCTCACCCTTCGGGTGAGTCCAACTTAGTTTAAATTCGAACCCTAAGAAGGAGTGGTCTGTTCCTGTTTGTAATAGAACAGGCCCTTTACTATCGAATTTTAACGAGTCCAGTATAGGAGAAACTCGGCGCTTTTCATTTTTAGAGAGTCTGAAAAAACTTAAGAAGACTCCAGGGTTTGACTTTTTCATAAATTTGTGTCTCTCAAGCCCGAAAAAGTATAAAATAATACTTGAGAGGACCGCTTGATCTTTTACGACCAAGGAGTACTTTTCGTTATTAGTGTCTTTGATCCGAAAAAGTAAAAAAAGCGACCAAGGACATGTCGTTTTATAACCAATATCAAATTTGAAACGACAAAAATCCGGCGATCTTTTTATGTTTTTACGGTCGGAAAAGAGTTCTAAATCGATCATCTTTTAATTCCGTTTTAATGAGCTTAAAAGAGAAACTCGGCAATCTTTTCATGTTTTACGGAGTCAAAAAAGGGCTTAAAAGGTGACTCTGGTTGAAAATGATAGATTTCACCTGAATAATCATGTTATCTTGCACAAAAACACAAACATTACTCATACCTGCTTAAAAGAGATAAAAATGTCGTAATAATACCTTTTTAAAGTGAAACATAAACAAATTTGAAATTTATTTACTCAAAAAACTTATAAAAAGGGGGTTTTACCATTCATTTTTATCATTTGTGATTTCGGTGAGGAAATAGTGCTTTTGCTCTGAAAATTTCCGGAGAAGATTGCGAAAAATCCAACCTTCGGAATCGGACGCCGTCTTCACCAGGTAATCCACATCATCTTTTTCTTGTTTTTTAACCGTTTCATTTTTTAATTTGGTCTTTTATTTCGTTTTTTTAGGAAGGTTTTTAGGAAAAAAACCCGCGGTCGGGGTACGTAGGCTAACCAGTGCGAACCTGCGGACCCCGACTTTTTCTCCATTAGGAAAAAGCTCGGGGTCTACACCTTCCATGTGGACAAAGTGCAGTCCCACGCACTGTGTCCAACAGGAAGGGTGCGGGCCCTGCCGCGAGGTTTTTTAACCCAAAAACTCTCAAAAATAGAGTAAAGAAAAAACATTCTAGCATTCTAATTGATCTTTTGGCTTGATGTAGGTAGTACACCATGCTAGATTGGCGCGAACGAGAGCACGAGGATGTGGATGCTGCCACATGGAATCATCAACCTTCACTTGATGCTTTGAGGGCATGCAGGCTGTACAAATACTGGGCCATTCCTGGCATGAGGGCTCAGGTGGATTTTTGGCAGTGGATGGTTGATAGGTGGAACGTCTAGGACCAGTGTTTCTTCATTGGTGGCCACCAGCTCGAGATCAAGTCAGCGGATATATACTTTTTGACTGGTTTGCCTAAGAGAGGCGTTGACTTGACCCTGTTCGAGGGTAGGGCGGGTGGCCAGTCCGTCGACAGTCTCCGATTAGAGTACTGCAACAGCGAGTCTAGAGACAAAGGGATAGACATAAAGACCATATCCCTTCCTCAGCTCAAGGTGATTGCATTCACTGTTACTAGACTTTGCAGGGCTATCGCATTACATATTGCCACCGAATCCCAGATGCGTATGGCAGTCGATTGCTTTCAGGGCACCGTCTTCAACTGGTGCGATGTTGTGTTGGCCAATGTGAAGGACTAATTGACCAGGGCCAAGAACGGACGACTAAAGACTTTTGGTTATGGAGCTTTAGTCGTGAGCTTTGGCCTGGAGAGGATTCCTATGCTCATCCTGCAGCACCTTACAGTTGGAGTTGGGCATCCCCGAGAGCCTAGACTGATGCGATGGGTCGCAGTCATGGGCCGTCATCCTGACGAGGGGACCGAAGTCGTCCGATTCAAACCTGAGTATTTCCAATGGTTGGAGAACCAGGTTTTTTCGATCCAGGACTTTCCTTATGCTGGGATAGACTTTCGTGGAGACCCAGACATGGCTCTTCCTCCAGGAGAGCAATGGGACGACTCAGGTAATCATTTTCAACAATTTCCTAATGTTAATTTTTTATTTTTTATATCGTCGCAAAACTGATAGTAATAATTTTAAAATGCAGATGTGGGTCCACAGCGACCAGCCGCTCTACGGCCTTTCGAGAGAAAACAACCAGTTGCACCAACTCCAGCCCCACAGGACGAATCAGCAGAGACCTTGGCCGAATTGGAGAGTCACCTAGAGCGCTTGACAGGGGACATTCCCGAGACCAGCATAGATGAAATCCCTCGTCGACTTCCGCGCTATGTGATTGGAGTCCCCAAACCTTTTAGGAGGTTCCTTTGTAAGGTGGCCCGTGCAGTGGTTTCGTATCGAGACCATCACCAGTGATGGGATGATCACTTATGTAGTCACATGTGACATTTTGCTTTTTGTACCTATCATTTTTGCCGATCATAAGGTGTTTTTCAACCTATGATCGAGGACGATGTATTTTTTGACACACTCCTATATATATATATGATATCGCTATTACTGGCTTGTCTTGTTACACATGTTATGGAATGTTTTTAAATTTACTTGTATGATTATCGCACATGTCTACTTAACACTTGAGAAGAAATTGCATCTGCTAATGTATTTAAAGATCTTGGAATATGCTGATATTCAATATAGTCAAATTCACGTTCCAAGAGACGAACTCTAAAAAATAATCTTAATAAAACTGGATTTCTAATGGTGTATACTCTATTAAGCTGTAATACAACGAGTTCAGAATCTAACCTCACTATCAAACTCTGAATCCCAAATTAAATAGATTCAGATAATAACTCAACCACTGCACTATACTCTACAATGTTGTTTGTTGTTTGTCCGAGGCTTACCCCATGCATAGATACTAACTCGTCAGAGGGTGAATAGATAACCCAAGCTGCGGAAGAAATGTTCCGTGTACTACGACAAGCGCCATCAGCGTAACCAATAAATGTTTGAAGAGGCGTCGACATCTGCGACATCAAACGTAAAACCAAGATAAGTAGGAATAACGACGGAAAACTCAATCTCTAAGCTAAGCACACTTTAATCTAGAACACACCGGCTAGAAGAAAAACTAACCTAACTAAAAAATCTCCACACACTCATTTTAAGCATAATATCTCTTCAGGTAAAGACCATTTCTGGGTTTACCTAAAGAGACCCCGTCAAAGTCTACCAATTCATATGCCCCTTTCGCTAGCTTTCGCTTGACAACAAAAGGACAATGCCACATATGCACGAACTTTCCAGCGCCCAATTTATCATTCGCTTGATCGTACAAAAGGACTAAATCTCCTTCCGAAAATTTTCGAGGGGTTACATTTCGATCATACTGAGTCTTAATACATTTGGCATGAGATTCGATCGCTAATGCAGCATCGCGGCAATTCTCATCTAGCTGAGCTAAGTATAATAAACGTCTTTCCTCGTCGGATTGTGAAAGATCGGGCCGAAAGGTTTTGGTTTGGATATAAGTGATGATATCTCCATACCACGAATAGAAAGTGCTAATCAGAAACAAGGATTCGTCCGCAATGGGCTCCTCCGCCACAGTCTCTGAATCAACACGGGGAAAGTCACACATAAGTTCCGCAAAAACTAAAGATTTCTTTGACTTGGATTTTTCAAATTCGAAATCAAACTCCTGCAAGATGACAATCCATTTGGAGTACTTGCCCCCCAGCAATTGTTTGGTCAAAATGTAGATCATGGGGTTGCAATCAGAAATGACTGTAGTTTTGCGTAATAAAATGTAGTGACGAAAACATTGGACAGCTTGAACAGCTGCCAATGCCAACTTCTCCACATGTGAATATTTTAACTCAGTGGGATTCAACGTGCGACTAAGGTAACATATCACATGTTCCGTTCCGAATTCATCTTCCTGAACTAATACCATCCCAATGGTGGAATAGGAAGCAGCGAGATACAAGTAGTAATCCTGGTTGTAGTTGGGAGGATGCAACAACGGTGCATGGGTCAACGCATGTTTTAACGCATCAAAAGATTTCTGAGCTATCTCATCCCAAAAGAATGAAGCACTTTGTTTCAACAACTGGGTAAAACCCTTCGTTATCTCAACGTAGTTAGGGATAAATCGACGTAAAAAGTTTGCTTTCCCTTGCAAACTTTGGAGTTGGTGAAGACTCGAAGGAGGAGGTAATTTGATGATAGCTTCGACCTTCGAAGGATCGACACGAATGCCGACTTTTGAAACCACAAATCCCAGTAACCGACCCGTTTCGATGCAAAACACGCACTTGTGGGGATTCAACCGAATTCGATAATGCCTACACCTCATGAAAATTGCTCGTAAATGGACAAGGTGATCAGCTCGATGTAAGGAATGAGCAAGAAAATCATCGAGATAAGGTTGCACAATGTGTTTTATATCATGAAACGCGTAAGACATAGCCCTTTGAAAAGTTGCGTCGGCGTTCTTAAGACCAAAAGGTAATTTGCAATAAGCAAATGTTCCCCAAGGACAAATGAATGTCGTTTTTGGTTGATCGGCAGGGAGAATATTTATTTGATTGTAGCCCGAAAATCCATCCATAAAGGAGAAGATTTCACTGCCGGCACAATCATCAATAATTTGATCGATATAGGGTGTAGGGTAATTGTCCTTTGGACATGCTCGATTAATATCCCTATAGTCGATACAGATTCTTATTGTCCCTTGTTTTTTATTCATGGGAACAATATTTGATACCCAATCTGTTAACGGGATTGGATAAATGAAACCTGCTTTCAACAGTTTTTCAACTTCTACTTTAATTGCAGCAGCTTTTCTTGGGTGAATCTGACGCAAACGTTGCCGAACGGGTTTAGCGTCCGGTAGGTTTTAATTTCATGAATTACGATTGCTGGATTGATCCCTGGCATCTCCTCATAGGACCAGGCAAACACGTCGCAGAATTATTGAAATAGGTCCTTGTATGTTTTAATCTCATTGTCTGTACAAGAGGCACCTATATGAATGTTTTCAATAATTCCAAGTTTAACCGAAATGTCAAGGGGAATAGTTTTAGAAATATTTCCCAAATTTAACTAGGAATCAGGATGTTTCATTGGATTCTGAGCGTCCTTAACATATTCAGTTGTAAAGATTGATGAAAAATTGTTTTCAAAATGATCACTCTCGGGTAAAAACGAAGATCTGTGATGTAGATCTTCCCATGGTAACTCATCGACACATAGCATTTCACGAATTTTCTCATCTGATTGAACAAGTTCGGAAAACGTTTTTAATTCTGAGGTTGATGAATCTTCATGGACTTCATTCATTAAGTCAATTTGGGTTGATGTTGGTTCGGAAAACTACTACACTGTCTGATATGAAAATTCATACGGACTCAAAGGCATAAGAGTACCAAACGAGTCTATCTCAGTTTCAGAAGGGATAATCCAAGGATCATCATTAACGATGGTTCCTGATGAATTCATATGAATTGTTGCAGTAGAAGACGATGCGTTGATAGGAGGGAAAGGAAAAGTGCCCAGTAAACTGGAATCTTTAACTAAACCTACACCAACATCCTTATAAGGGATCGTCGCTTTGCCAATGTGCTGAATGCTCTCAGCAGAGGCTGGGTTGGATGAAAAGTATGACAACTGGTCTATAGTTATGATCTTTCCATTGTGAGGGAACTTTATAAGCTGAAAGACCGATGAGACAACAACTGTCATAGCGTAAGACCAACTACAACCCACAAGAAGGTTGTAATGTAGAGGGGCATCAACCACCTCCACATCTGGATTAACGGTTTTTCCTTCAACCCCTATAGGTAGATCCTGTAAAATGCTGAAAGGATGAAACCCACGGCCATCAAAGGCCTTAAGAATTGTCGGGGATTGATTTAGTGAAGGAGAACCAAG
>APFE030856867.1:0-10043 GCA_000404065.3 Pinus taeda
ATTTAGGAAACTGAAAAAACTGAAAGAGATAGTTGTGGGGGTCCAAATGGGATAGGTGGGTGGCCACCAACATCCACCTAGATCATTAAGAGAAGCCCTTAGCCATGAACCGAGCCTTGAGCCTATCAACATTGCCATCAAAAATGTGTTTGATCTTATAAATCGACCTAGATCCCACCACTAATTTCCCTTCAAGGCATGGCACAACCTCCCATCAATTATTCTTCATGATTGAAGTGTACTCTTCAACCATGGAATCCCTCCACGCCTACTTCTTTGATACGTTCTAAAAAATTGAAGGCATAGACACAATCAACTTGATCGTAAGAGCCATGTAATTGGAAATATTTGTGGTGGTCTACTCTCCCTAACTAAAGTCCTAGGAGCATCCACCTATTTATGAGCTTCCCTTAAGGTATTATCTTCCCTATTTTGCCTCTTCATCCTAGAAGTCTGAACTTAGGTAAATGAAGCATCCTATTCCTCCTCATGTTTATGCTACTAATCCTACACACAATTCTATGGTCCTAAAATCTATAATGGAATTCCCCCTTATTCCTTTGGTGCTTCATGTGCCTAAACATCTACTATAGCTAGAACTAAGCCACGAGACTTTCTAAAATCCATGTCCTCCTCAAATTTCACATCCCTCTGCACCACTGCCTTCTTGAGTGCAGGAATGTAGATATATTAACCCTTTTAGGTCTCGTTGTATCCAATGAAGATACCCTTCTCTAAATTAGGCATGAGCTTCATCCTATTCTCTGATGGAATGTGGAAATAAACCAAACACCCCAAAATTGAAAGATGCCCAACCTCTAGTTTCTTCCCTGCGAATGCCTCGTTAAGGTTCATCCTCCCCAACACCTTGTGTGGACTCTTGTTTTACAAATAAAATATTGTGTTACATGCTTGTGCCCATAAGAATATGCGAAGATACTGATCATGCAACATTTCTTTCATTTCCCCAACAATGGCTCTATTATTTCTCTTTGACACTCAATTTTACTATGGGTTATATGGATATATCAACTCCATCTTAATTCCAAAACTTACAAAAAACTACTTGAATGAATTTGAGTAGTACTTGCCTCCTTGTTAGATTTAAGCACCTTGATATTTATCCCCATCTAGTTCTCCATAAGAGCTTTAAATTCTTGGAACTCATTGAAGACCTCCTCCTTGGTATTCATAAAATAGATCTAGGTTTTCCTAGAATGGTCATCTATGAAGGTCACGTAGTAGTTGAACCCTCTAATAGAAATGATTGACATGGACCCACATAGATCTAAATAGATGACATCCAAGATCCCCTTGGACCTTCTATCATTGCTGGGAAACACGGTCTTGGTGTACTTTCCCATGGCACACCCCTTGCACATGTCATGCTAATCTGTAATGAAATTAGGGATCTTGATCACAACCTCCTTGAGCACTTTGAGTAATTCATGGTGAAAGTGTGCAATTAGCTTATGCCACACTCCCATAATAATCACTGCTATTATTTCTACTCAATAATGCTTTGGTTGGATCTAACTAAATTATGTACAACTTGTTCCTTCACTCACTGCGAATGTGGGTTTCTTCGTCTTAACAAATCGTCCTAAAGTACATTCAAAGTGTTTCATTTGTTGGAAAGAGGATGAATTTATTATGTCTTCCTATCTGAAGAAGAATGTGTAAATATTTGAAGCCATTGTTGGAATTGGGGGAGGGATGGCTTATTTATAAAACTTTGTTCTGTGGATTTCAATCTAGTGAGGGAACATGTCGATGTACTTAGGGTTTGGGCCATTTTTCGTTGGCTTCCACTCCATTATTGGAGTCTATAATTATTAAAAGCTATATGGGATAATATTGGTTCCTTTTTTGGAGTGGAGGAAGGCTATAAAGAATAGGAGGATTTTGGGATGGCCTAGATTTAGGCCAATGTTTATTTGAGGGGAAATTTAGTGGAAAAGTTGGAGATTTCTATGGATGGGCCAATTTGGCACCAAAAGGTGGACTACTGAAAACTTATGTTTAGGTGCCATAGATTCCATGAGGTAGCCCATATTCAGAAACATTTTCCCTATTCAGGGCCTTTATATGCCTCCATGATCTTCTTCTCAGTGCTCAAAGGTCCTTGATGCTCTGGACATTCCTAGTTTTGGGATGAAGGGCTTGCCTTATTTTCTGAATGTGCAAAGCTCCACCATTGACAATAAAAAGGATGGTGATATCCCTAATGGTATGTTCTCAGCTCCATCTTACTCTTATTTCAATCTTCCTATTTCCATTCCCCCTGAGGTATGCCCTCTTTCAAATGATGCAGCCCCCCTCTTCATCTCATATTGTCCCTTATTCCCCTCCCCTTCATCCTAGATATGTCCCCTTGGATCTCTCTACTTCTGGTCCTTATCACCCTCCAATTTGGCATCCTTTCCCTCCTCTACCCTCCTTTGTCCTTAGGAAGGGAGAAGTTCTTACACTCTACAAATCAGGAGGAATCCCAAAGAGATGTTTTCCCTTCTAGTGGGCTAGTGATGGAATCACCCAGGTTGCCAAATACTGTAGTAAGGAAATAAAATATTTTTAGAGCTCAAGAGAAATACAAGTTGGAAATAAATAAAGTAAAATAGGTTTCCATGAAAAGGGCCCTTAGAGTAATCGTAGCCCCATTGAAATATTCCCTATGATTCTCCTCTCTTTGAATGTGAGGGGAATTGGGGGCATCCATGAGAAATTAGCCCTCAAAAGACTTGTGGTGTCCACAAAAGTAGATATTATCTTGATTCATGAAACTATGTTCCTGAGCATTAAAGCTCATAAGATTCTTGAAGGCATGCTTAATAACTGGTTCTTTAGTCATCTAGACTTGGAGGGGCTCTCAAGGGGGTTGATTTCTAGATGGAGCCCAAAGTGGAAGGTGATATCATCATCTATTTTCCCATCTACCATTTTGGTCACTTTGTTTTTTAAAGACTGTGTATTTCCTATTTCTCTTTTAAATGTCTATGGACCCTATGCTGATCAAGTTCCTTTTTGGGAAGATATGGCTTTAGCAAGGTCCCTTGCAGACCAGTATACTATCATTAGAGGTGATCTCAATTTTACTATTTCCCTTAGAAAATTTTGGTGGCCCAGTCGACACCTGGATCCTCAACATATTTTCTTCCCATATTTTTTGATTAAAAATCATCTTATGGACATCAAGTTGATCAAGCTTCCCCCCACATAAATGAATGGGAGCATATGCGAAAGTGAGGTATCTAAGCGGTTGGATAGATATTTAGTTTCATAAATCTTAGTGATCTTTGGTCTCTCTTTTAAATGTTATGTGATTACAAGTGGGATAGCCAATAATCTACATATTCTTTTGTTTTTTTTCCAACTGGAAGGTGCTAAGATGATTCCATTTTTCTTCAATCCCTCTTGTTTAGAAGAGGAGAATTACCAGGCCCTAGTTTCTCATTGCCGCAAACATTCACATCCTTTGAGTTCCTCATCTCTTATGGAACAATTCAATAAAATTTTTGTATCTATCAAATAAGCCTCAAAAGAGTGGATGGAGGAATTTTATGCCAAAAAAAAGGGAAGGATCACTGAGGTGGAAGATCAGAAAACTGAGGCCTATGCACATCTAAAATTCAATCTTTCTTCTTCTGAGTTATTGCAACTTTTAAAATTTCTAGAGGCTAAAAGGAACTTTATTATTATGGAGCAGAAAGAGTGATGACAGATAAAAAGTAGGGCCATATGGCTCTCCTCAAGAGATAACAATACAAAGTTTTTTCATCACTATGAAAATTTGAGGAAGTGGGTAAAAACTATTGGGAGTATTGTGGAATCAAATGGCTCTACCCTTCACTCCTTTGAGGAAAAAGCTACGGAGGAGGTTTGATTCTCCCACCCTCTCTTGAAGTCCCCTTAAGGAAGACCTATTTAGGAAATACTACATATGGTGTCTAAAATTCCCAATGTTAGCACGGATGACATTAATGCTTCTCTCTTGAAGTGCCAAAGAAAAAAGTGTTGGCTTCTCTAAAATCTATGTAGAAGTCTAAGAGTTTGGGACATGATGGTTTTCTTGTAGTATTTTATCTGGGATTCTATGATTTGATCAAAGAGGACATGTTGTCAAGGTTAATCCTCTCTGCGGATAGAGATGATCCCTCTAGCCCAATGAGTGGGTTTAGAAACTTGAGAGGAAAATCAACTAGACATCTTCCTATATTACGATTGAAAAATAGAACAAGAGAGGAGGCCTATCTTGCTCCAATGCTAATTCGATTCCATTTGTTGAAATACTCGAACTGCTTGTGTCAAGGTCTTGTTCCTACTTCTTTCAGCACTTAGGTACTTGCAAAAACAACCAAGAGACAACAAATCATACCAAAACCAATAGAAAATCCAATAATAATCTATTTAGCTGATCAAGGAATGCCAAGCGAATACATATATGAACATATACATTGGGAAGATGAACCAACAATTGTATTTTTATTTAAAGAATAAAGGGGAAGCTTACAACCATAGCCTTGATGTTGAAATTCTCTCCTTGAGTGGTAATCCAAGTCCAAGCCAAGAAACTCTCCAACACTCCTCCAAGTCTAATGAATGGTCTCTATCCTAAGCTCAACATAAGGGTGCAAATGGACATTGATCAACCATTTGGGAAGGGTAGAGGGGAAATTTATAGGAAGGGAGAGGGAGTTGGACCTCCTCCAAACATAGGATTAGGCCCACATCTTAAGAAGGTAGCTCATAGGGATGAGACCAATAGGTCAAATTAGGAGGATTCGACCTCATCTATGTGAAACCACCTCTAGCTCACCGCTTTGGAAGCTTCTAGATCATGAAGCTTCTCATCCTTTTTGGGAAAAATTCCTTTTTGAGACCATCAGGAGTATGAGAGAGAACAAAGTGATGAAATCAATAGCTCAACAATGTGGAATAGATGATCATCGTGGTTTTGAGCTCCACAAGGGAGATGATTCTCATTTTAGGGTATCATGAGCTATTTCTTTAGGGAAAGCTCTAGAAAATTTCTAGGCAAAGTTAAAGGAGGGATTTGAACTTTATACATTGATGAGTATACTATATAATGACCATGTTTTGGGCACTTTAGGGTATGTCAAAGGGAAGTGCAGGAGGCGTGACAAAATACTGTGTAACAAATACCCCCTAAAGCATGAAGGTAGAACGAGGAGTGATGGCTGAAATGCTTTATGAGATTTGACAAGGACGAGGATACACACTGTTAGGAGACCTGCAAATCAAGGATGCATATACATTTACATATTTGAGATTAAGACATGAATCCATGTCATGGTCGCAACCATCTGGATGATGGAGACTATATAAAGAGATCCATGGTATGGGTGCAACCATCCAAATTAACAAGGGTCAACATAAGTATTAAGTCTCACAGTATGTTCACAACCATCCATATAGTAGAAACATATGTACAGTCATGAATAACATAAAACTCCATGCATCCTGAGCCATAACAGACAAGTCTTAGGGTCTTGCGCTCCATCCTGACCTGATCAATGTACGAACCCCAGCATGCAAATAAACATGTTGAAGTCAAACATGCTAGAAAACCACCTGATTACTGCCCAATGATGATGTGGGCTGTTAATAGGTACGAGAGAAACCACCAATAGTGAAAATGGCCCTCAAGGTACAATAGTACAATAGGTGAATGCGATAATGAATTTGAGGTCGAACACTCATGGAATCACCCAATTGAAGGCCAGTGATGAAGACCTGTCGTCAGATGCGAAGAACTGACCATTAAGGCATGCCAACTCTAAGGTACTGAAAGGAAGTTCCTAAGTCATCTTCCTGGATAATGAGCTGAAGTCGACAGGAAGTGACCCATCGAAGGAGGGAAATGATGAATTCCCCATCATCGACATGAAACAAGGAATAAAGTGGAATTATATTTAGGATTGTAGCAATGACTCAAACAATGTATAGGTAAATAACTACATATTGGACTTCTCTTGAACATATTGGTGACACGACTCTGGATTGCTGCAACATATGACTGAACACGGGACTAAAGGTCATGATGAAAATGTGGAATAGCCAAATGAGAGGCAATATGCATCACCCAAACCCGGGAGGACAAGTGACTAATGGGGATATCGCAAACCCGACACGAGAGCAGAAGAGGGTCATGTTCAAGAGTGACATGCTTCCTATACAAAACATGTCACATCTTCATTTCCCCCTCGCTATTTCTAGTGAGTACTTGAAATATTTTTATCACAAGCTTGAAGGGGATAACATATGCTTGTTATGTAATTTCATTCTTCGAATGAATCCATCCTAGTAAGTTTTATGAGCCCTAGGAAGGAGAAGCTTGGTCCCATCATGGTGACAAGCCTTTCATCGTAAAATTTTAACAATTTTGATGGAAGAATAACTTGGAAATTTTATCATGTTTAGAGAGTTTGAAAAATATGAAAAAGAAAAATCCATCATGTCCCTTTTTGTAAGTTATCTCTCGAACCCGAAAAGGTAGAAAACAATATCGGAGGGAACCTTTTGACCATGTCGACCAAGGTGTACCTTTTTCGTAAATAGTAAATCTCAGCTCGAAAAAGGGGTAAATGTATACTGAGGTGACATCGAGTCATTTACTTTAACGAGTTTGAAATGACAAGTACTCGGAAATCTTTTCAATTTTCGAGA
This sequence comes from Pinus taeda, assembly GCA_000404065.3. Lineage (NCBI taxonomy): Eukaryota > Viridiplantae > Streptophyta > Pinopsida > Pinales > Pinaceae > Pinus > Pinus taeda. The sequence goes on from APFE030856867.1 coordinate 6,688, forward strand.
GTAGGAAAAGAGTTGAAAGATGACTCCAGGGCGGTTCCTTTTTCGTTTATTTATGGAGTGTGAGAAAGAGATCATATAAAACTCTGAGAATCGGTCAATAATGATCACTGTCCACATCGAAGGCACCTGTAACTCCACATGAAACACACCCATCACTGATATCGAGAAAATATTAAAATATTACAAAAAATATTTGACAAATGACTTTCAAAACTTATAAATAGGCAAAAGTAATTTCATTTTTTACCATTTTACTAAACTGAGCTCTGAAAGTGATTTTATGCCCTAATTTCCTTGATTTTCCAGTGGCTGCTATGGGAGAACCGGGACACCATTTTATGAACCATCTGTGACAAGTAAGAACATCATCCTTGCTCTTGCATTTCATTACCTTTTTATGCAAGTGGATTTCATGTTTAAAAAGAGGATTTTTAAAATTAAGGTCGCGGGTGATCACGGGCATGGTCATCGAACCCATGATGGTCACGCTAGAGCCCAAAATCTCACGCGATGCCACCGCACTATTTTGAAAAGGAAGTGCGATGGTGCCAAGAGCGACTTTTAGAAATTAAAAACTCATTTTTAAAGCAAAAAATGTTGATTTTATCCATGGAAAAAGCACTAAAAGGTGTTTACATGTTGTTTGCAGGAGAAATATGGTCGTAGAGTGGAAAGAAAGAGGCCATGAGGTCGAGGATCACCAAGCATCTCAAGGTTTGACATGTACAAATGCTTTGAGGGATTGTGGCCTACTGAAATTCTTTTCGACCACAAGGGGTAGGGCACAAATGGAGTTATTGCCTTATCTGATCAGCCTTTGGGATGTAGATCACGAGATCTTCATCATTAAAGGGCAGGAGTTGGAACTAGAAGAAATGGAAATTTACTTCATCACAGGATTGTCCGGTCGAGGAGAAGCCATTCAATTATTTGGATCTCTCCAAGGAGATGAAAGTACCAGGAGTCTGGTACATAGATATTGTCTTGGTGCCGGGATAATGAACAAAGGCAATGTGAAAATTGCAACTATCACCAATAACCTCGTTTTGAGAATAATATTGTTCACCATGGCGCATGTATTTGACATGCAAGCTCTTCACAAGGCTTCCAAGTCTCAGTTCTAGTACGTTATTGCTTGTTTGACTCCCACCATTTTCAACTGGTGTGGAGGTCTTTTGGCGAACATGAAGCACCAACTGACCAAGGGATAGCACGAACACCTGAAGCAGTTTGGGTTCGGTTCCATACTAGTGACCTTCTTTTTGGAGCGAATACTGCTGTTCTAGTACTAGTGGGAAAAAGTACCATATCCTGCCCCCTGAGATCTGAGGCTCGTGAGATGGAGCCAGTTCATGCCTCGAGGAGGCACGGGCCAACATATGCACTACCCTCCACAATTATTTGCATGGATTGAATGCTAATTACTTATGGTGGATGACTATGCTTATGCCGACACATATTTCAGGGGGTATCTAGATCTACCTTTACCACCAAGCAAGAAGTGGACCAATGCAGGTACTTTTTTTTTTTCAAGTTTTTATAATTTTTATGAGAATGTAATCTAAGACTCAATTTATGACAAATGTGAAGATGTGGGACCATAAAGACTGCCAGGCATGTCGCCAATAGCACGATGACATGCCCATCCGATAGTCGCTGTAGACTATGAAGAAGGGGCTGACCCCTTGGCCGAGATGGAGCACAACATGGAGGCAATCACCCGAGGGGTTCCAGATTATGCCACCATTGAAGATCTTCCATTGCACTGGTAGAGACATACAGTCAAAGTCTATGTGATACTGCGTCGGCTGTTAGGCTGAGTGATCAGAGCAGTCGCATGCTACCATGAGCATCACACAATTTGATAGCTCTTCTAGTATTTTACACATTTTGTAGGCTTTGAAAGCCAAGTGTCTCAGAACACTCTATTTTTTGACATTTTGATGTAAACACTCCGACAGACGTGATATATATATATATATATATATTCCCAAAAGAAAAATCACAATTTTATTCATATTGAGCAAAATTACATGTTGTAGATGCTACATTAGCATATGTTGTATAAACTTGTCCTGATGCACAAGATCTAAATAAGACAATAAATTATGAACTATCTATGCTTTCCTACCTTTATTTTTTTCCACTTTCTGCCAACCTCCAGTGTTGGGAGTGGATGTTATAATGGACATTTTTGCCTCTTTGGTAGTAGTTGGGGTTTATTTATTGAAATCTGAGATTTTTGTTGAGTGGATTCACTTGCTGCCACCAATTTCCTTCCCTGGGATGAGTTGCTCATTTTGCTGTTGGGGGTCAGTTATCATTGGAACTAAAGCGGAGTAGTTCTTGTTCTCATCATTTTGTGAGTTGAGTTGGGTGCTTTGTTCATTGAAAGCTGAGATATTTCCTGGGTGTTCTGCTTCTTCGAATGTGGTGTTTGTGGTAGTTTCTGCATTTCCTTCCTATTCTATATCATCTATCGGAGAGGCTGAAAACTGCCATCCTTTAGGCTTTGGTGGTTGTATTCTTTTCCTGTCTTTTTTATTTTGTGGACAAGCGCTTTGTAAATGACCAGTTTGATGATAGATGTGACATATGAAGGCAGTGTTTTCATAATCAAGAGACTGGGACCATTGCTTTTTGTTGTGGAATAAAAGGACACGGTCTGGTAATCGTTGACTAAGATCAACCTCCATGTAGATTCTGGCGAAAGTGTAGATATCTTTGCTAAGACGCTCACTGTCTACTTTTAAAAATTTCCTAAGAGCATTGCCAATGCCTACTAATACCTTGATGTGCCAAAAATGCAGAGGTAGGTTATATAGTTTTACCCACACAGGCATTTTGGAGACCACCATGGTGTTTGGATCAAATTGTGGAAACCATGATTTCAAGGAAAGGGCAACATCGCCCTAGGACCATGGTCCCTCATTCAATGTATATTCCTTGTCATTGACTGTGTAGAATTTGAAAATGAAGAAACCTTTTGAGCATAGGTGTATATCACAGTTTTCTGTCCATATGGATTAAACCATTAACTTATGGATTTCGATTTGGGCCAAAACCCGTTAAATCTGCATATAGTTGCTTTTAATAAATAATCATCATGTATTTCATTTACCTCAGGTATGGTGATCGATAGAGCAGGGTTCTGAGTTGTTTGCTCGACGATGTTGTTAGGATATTCTGACACATAGGAATAGTTAAGTATAACTTGGTCTAGTCTAGATTTAGGTAAAGTGTGTTTCTTTACTATGTACATTTGTAACTTACAATTTGACAGTCACGATATGTAGTGATCCGACGGTTCATTCTCTCCTCAGTATTACCGACACTTGATCCGTGGCTTAACACCC
>APFE030856867.1:21584-32803 GCA_000404065.3 Pinus taeda
TTGCTAGTAAAGGTGGACACTTTGAAGAATACTGCAGATGCATTGACAAAATCTGTGAGCTCTGAGAAGTTCTCTTGGTGTAGAGAAAGAATGGGTGTTGCAGGGCTGGATAAATGATTAAGCTCTCTTGTGCCCCCTGGTGGAAAGAAAACAACAAGTGGGAGAATGTTGGGTTGCGTTATATTATTTCCACGACTAGCCCATGTAGTTAATCAGGGGGTTAGAAGGGGGGCGGAGCCCCCCCTTCGTTGGGCTGATTGTGTAGCAGGGGGAGTCACAGTGGTTTGAGGGGTGAAGGTAACCCCACTCTATAGGCCCTATGTTAGGTTGGGCAGACCTACCTATGGTTTTGTGCATGATTTTCACACATGGTTTTGGATGCGATGGTTTTCGGTCCATGGTATTGGATGGTTCGGCATGTATAAATATGTATTGTAACGTTGAAAGGAACATAATGAAAAATCAAGCTGGTAGTCCTGGTTTTGGGATCCAGGGGAAGATCTCTATGTATATGTGTTTTATGTGTTATGATGAAGAGCCACAAACTCCAGGTGTGAGAAGATTAGTTCGAGAAAGAAGGTAGCGAGAAAGGTATAGTCCATCTGCTTTCTGTTCAAATTTATCTTTATCTATTACTGATGATGATCCCAGAACTATGAAGGAAGAAGTAGATTCAGAGGATGGAAAACTCTGGAAAGAGGCCATGGTTGATGAAATGACATCTTCGAACAAAAATGAGGCTTGGGATCTGGTGGATTTGCCGGCTAGAAGGAAACCCATTGGCAACAAATGGGTGTTCAAGAAGAAGACAAATGTAGAAGGAAAGGTGGAGAAATACAAAGCTCGGTTGGTAGCAAAAGGTTATTCCGAGGTGCCGAGAATTGATTTTGGTGATATTTTTTCTTCTGTTGCCAAGGTAACCTCTATTAGATTACTTTTGTATGTTGCTGTTGCTTTTGATTTTGAGGTAGAAGAGATGGATGTGAAGACAACATTTCTTCACGGGGATCTACATGAAGCAACCTGAAGGCTTTGCGGTGAAGGGTAAGAAAAAATTGGTATGCAAGTTAAAGAAGTTTTTGTATGGGTTAAAACAATCACTAAGGATGTGGTATCAGAAATTTGATGCATTTATACGGGGACTTGGCTTCACTAGAAGCAAAGTAGATCACTGTGTGTATTTTAAATTAATTGGTGACCGTTATTTATTTGGTCTTGTATGTGGATGATATGTTTTTGGTTGGAAATGAAAAAGAAATTATGCAGTATTTGAAGACCCATCTGTCCTCCAAATTTGACATGAAAGATCTTGGTGCTGCAAACTATATATTTTGGCATGGAAATTAAAAGAGATTGGGAAAAGAGGAAGCTCTAGCTAAACTAGAGGAAGTATGTCGAGACAATACTGCAAAGGTTTAATATGCAGGATAGTAAACCAGTGAAGGTTCCTATTCCTTAAGGTGTAAAGTTATTTGCTAAACAATGTCCCAAGACACAAGAATAGGAAGAGGACATGTCCCGTGTTCCATATGCAAGTGCAGTGGGTAGCCTAATGTATGCGATGTTCTGTATTAGACCAGACATTGCACATGCAGTGGGAGTATTGATCAAGTTTATGTCAAAACCAGGGAAGGAGCACTGGATTGCAGTGAAGCAGGTTTTCAGGTATTTGTGTGGCGTTAGTGATTATGGTTTGTGCACCAAGGAAGACCAAGATTAGACAAAGTGTTGGATATTCGTGGCTTTGTTGATGTAGACTGGATTGTAGATCTGTATCAGAGAAGATCTACAAGTGGGTATGTGTTTAACCTATTTGGAAGTGCAGTCAGTTGGATGAGTAAGAAACAATCTGTAGTGGCACTATCAACTACAGAGGTAGAATACATGGCAGCCACTCATGCAAGCAAGGAAGCAGTTTGGTTCCAGAGATTGTGTTCAAGTATGGGGTTAGTACAGGGAGCTATAAGGATAGACTGTGACAGCCAAAGTGAAATTTTCTTGGCAAAGAACCCTGCATATCATTCAAAGACAAAGCACATTGATGTTCAGTATCACTTTGTGAGGGATATGATAGAAGACAAAAAGGTATTGCTGGTAAAGGTGGAGACTTTGAAGAATACTGCAGATGCATTGAAAAAATCTATGAGCTCTGAGAAGTTCTCTTGGTGTAGAGAAACAATGGGCGTTGCACAGCTGGATAAATGACTAAGCTCTCTTGTGGCCCCCTGTGGAAAGAAAACAACAAGTGGGAGAATGTTGGGTTGTGTTATATTATTTCCATGACTAGCCCACATAGTTAACCGGGGGGTTATAAGGGGGGCGGAGCCCCCCCTTCGTTGGGCCGATTGCGTAGCAGGGGGAGTCACAGGGGGTTTGAGGGGTGCAGGTAACCCCACTCTATGGGCTCTATGTTAGGTTGGGCGGACCTACCTATGGTTTTGTGCATGATTTTCGCACATGGTTTTGGACGTGATGGTTTTCGGTCCATGGTTTTGGATGCGATGTTTTTCGGTCCATGGTATTGGATGCTTCGGAATGTATAAATATGTATTACAACATTGAAAGGAACATAATGAAAAATCAAGCTGGTAGTCTCGGTTTTGGGATCCAGGGGAAATCTCTGTGTATATGTGTTTTATGTGTTATGCTCTCACATTGTTTATTTTTCTGTGTTCTTAGAATTCATGTGCAGGTAATTTGTGTACGGGGTTAAAACCTACAGGGGGCATATGGTACTTGTAAATTTGTATTGGAGAGAATTTTTTTGTAATAGAATTCCGTTGCAGTAGCATTATCTTTTATTAGGAAGGCCAGCTTCCATATTTTATGGTTGGGGAATCTAAACTAAAAGGTTTGGCATTGGTTAAGTGGTCTCACCTTGCATCCACAAAGGATATTGGGGGTTGTGGATTAAAGGATCTTCATCTTTTCGCCAAGGATTTGGATGGAAATTTTTTTTGGAGGCTCTCTAAAAAATTCCCTCTAGTTCAAAGTGATGTAAGTGAAGTACTTTCTCGGAAAATCTTTAGTTGACTAGTTTTGGATTTCCAAAAAATATTCCAAAGGATTGGATGTGTGGAAGGCATTGGTAAGGGCATATCCTTTGGTAGGAAAATGGTTAGCCCGACATGTGGAGGATGGTTTCCAAATTAGGGTTGACTAGGATACCTTGTTTGATGCAGGTAATGATTATGGGGATGGCACCCAAATCAAGGTCAACCAAGATCCCTAGTTTTACGTAGGTAATGATAATAGTATTTTAACACCTCTATTGGTTTCTCTTTGTCGTTCAAACATTTCATTTTTATTTGATGCTAAGGCATAGTACCCCAAAATCAGAGGCTGATACAAGTGGAAGTCTTCCATGACATTGTGTATGTCTAGTCCATTAACAAAATAATGGGGGAATTTCGTCAATCTTGCTGTATAAAATCATGTGTATCTCAGGAAAAATTCGCCATATCTACTCGTTTGGTCCAATAATCCTCACTATGTTTATTTATTAGTGAATCTCAGTTTTAAAGCTTGGATTGAATATTTATATAGCAGTTAATTTTTTTTTGTGGTGGAAGGTAATTTGGAGAGTGAGTTCCCCTTTGAAAATAAAGCTCACTGCTTGGTTGGATCTTAATAGAAAAAATATTATTAGGGATAAGTGGGTTAAGAACAGATGGGTCAGTCCAAATCATTGTTCATTGTGCAAAGCATAGGAAGAATCTCACATGCATCATTTTATGAGTGTAGTTATTTCACTTAGGTATGTGATATTTTATGGAACTCTTTTAAGCCTAAGGCTCACCTGGTAGTATTGTCCCTCAACGATGTGTTCAAATATTGGTGGGTAGATAAACAAGTAACTTCTTTCAATGGCCTTCCATGTTTATTAATTTCATACATTTGGAGAGATATAAATATCTGTGTGTTCCTAGATAGTTTCATGCCTCTAGAAATTTTTGCAATGAACATGGTTGCATTGGCCTTTGAGTTCAAGTCAGATGCTAAGCCAATCAAGAAACGAAATCTGATCATGCCTAATTTGGACTATGACACCCCCTTGGGCATACTTTGATGAAGCTAGTCAAGGCCACCCCCCTTGCTGTGGTGTTTTGGTTGTCCTTTATTTTATCCATACTCACTTCATGTATTTTCAATATATGTTGGATAGGGAATCAAATAGTAAATCAATAATTTGTTTCTCTATGAATTTTACTGGAGTTGGAAATGAAAAGAGGTTTATATAGGCTCCAAGTGATGGGAGAATCAAAACTATTTATAGATTGTGCCAATCAATAGTTGTAACTCACTAATATAGGTCTTGATTATTTTCTTAGTGATATTCGGCTAGCTGTGAATCTTTTGAGCATGTCTCTTATTTCTACATTCTTTGCAAGCTCAATACATAAGCGAATGACCTCTCAAAGGAATCCCTTTCCCTTTCGGTTGGTTATGTTGGGCTACATGAGGTTTCAGAGGGTGCAGAGATTGAGTCAATGGATACCAATCTGCCCTTTTAACTCACTCTTTTTCCCATCATTTTTTACATTTGTGTAGTAGTCTGAACACAACTTGTATATCATTCAGGATTTGGAGCTCTTAAGATGTTTGATCTAGTTGTTTTTGTCATATGTCATCAATGAAGACAAAGACGTTGAATATAAATCCTTTTTTATGACAAGAATGCTAGGAAATGGACAACATATGTATATATTTTTTCTCATGAATATATACAATTTTTTTGTTTGAAAAAATATAAAAAATGATCAAATTCAAAATATATGAATTTAAAAACCTAAAAAATATATAAAACATTAGCATACTCTATTAAAAAAAATCAAAATCAAAGTAAATCAACCTGAAAGAGATTCCAATGGACAAGTATAAAAATAAATAGATGAAATCCAAGAGATACGTCGGTTATGTGTTTCAAGACATTACGATGGAAATGAATGCAAGGACTACCTCGTTAGATGTAAATTAAAATGAAATGTAGAAAACGTGCAACTGTTTAATTTTATTATGGTGTTTATGGTGTTTGATAATTAATAGGGTGTAAATTATTTGGTTTGTATGGACTTTAGTTGTCACCAAGTTTCAGGTTCAAACTTCATGGGAGGGGTTTAGGATGGTAGTTACTTTTGGGAAAATTAAACTCTCCCAAGGAGAAGTCAAAATCGACTAAGTTTCGTACAATCATGGTGATGGTTGGTCGCAGCCTAGGCTCAACCTAGTTATGAAACTAAATAAATATTATAGATTGGAAGTGCCCAATGATAAATTTAATTGTCGATTTTGTCAATGAAATTTGATTATTTGAATTACAATTAAATTAAGATAGATAAATTTATGTTATATTGTGATTTTTTGGGTTTAAAATAAATTTTTTTATTGTATAAATGGATTATCCTCCATGGTGGGTGACTATTGAGACAAATTAATGGTGATCTCTTACACGATGATAATGCCACCTCCTATGCTCATGGTTTGGGGATAGATGTTAAGGATCAATACAATGCATGTAAGAGGGTCATTCCATGATGAGAAGGTCAGTCATTTCAACCTCTAGGTTTTGTTATGATTTTCCTCATGGTGGAAAATCACTTTGTTTCAACTTTTAAGTGGTTATAGTACTACTTTGAGGATATGGCTCCTAGTTCATTCATGGCACAATTAGATTAGTGTCACTATAATTATTACTAGCCACTCTTGCAAGGCCTACTCAGGGTAAGAGCTCCAACATATATATGTCTTGTTTGATGTTTTCATTTTTTACTCTATTATCTGGGAAGGCTCCATCTCTATTTTAATATTTTTCCCTCGTATGTCCCCTCCTTCAATCCTATGTATGATTTTCTCTAGCTTCATATTGCCACTTTATAACTCCTCCACCATTCTCCAGTGTTAGTCCTTATGTCATTTCCGGCTCCTTCCTTCTCTCGAATCATTTACAACTTCCATGGCGTGTTAGTTCTCACTAGTTCAATTATCACATTCCTCTACTTATTTCCCAACAACACTTGCCCCCCATGATGTCTTGTAATTCCTTATTGAGGTCACTTACACTCTAGCCTCAACCAACCACTATTGGGAGTATATCACCTAGTCTACCCATGAAGATGTTGTCATTATGGAACATGAGGCATGGGTTTGGCATGGGTTCATTTTTGAAATTTAGGCAAGGAGAATGTGGGGCAATGGGTTATTGACATAGGTAAAACACCCATTCCTGACAATCTCTTTACATACAAACAATAGATGTATACTAGTAGATAAAGATGATAATGGTCAAAGTTTTAGTTGAGAGAAATGAAGCCCAAGAAGAAATTCTTATGCGCATTGATTCCCTACAACAATAAGTCAAGAAAATGGATAGTAAAATCTTATTGATGGCCAATAAGTTGGCCAACCTAGACTTCAACAGCAGTGAAGAAGATGATCTAGCACCAACTCCCCCCTAGGTGGATACTTCTCATGGTTAATTATGGTATATTTAGATTACTTTTGTTTTTTAGAAGAATTCACAGGTTTGATAGCCTTCTAGACAAAAAAATTCTTTGGTTTTTATTCTAGCTATCTAAACAAACACAAACTTATTTAGTTAAGCCTTTTCAAACTCTTGGTGTGATATTCATGACTATATACCTTTTTTTATATTTTTAATCTAATTTTTCTAGTGGTAGACCATAAGATATAGAGTTGCAATGCTTATTTTTTATCAGTAACACAAACTAGTGTAACTTACAAAGAAAATGTATAAATAGATATGGCAGGCATGAAAAACCTCTAGGCCACTTAGATTGTGCAAACTAAGCTAAAACATAGGATTCCAATAAATCCATGTCATATTCTGGGTAAAATTCACCAAAAAATTTTCTCAAAAAATGACCAAAAAATAGAAGAATTAAACTACTTGTTTCTTAACTCTTTTTTGGTAAAAATAGATATTTAACATTGTTTGAGCAAATTCCCAAATCACATTTGTGGCTGTTTGGTATATGCTCAAGATTGGTAGTACAAGTTTGGTGTAAGCTTAAAGTCAATAAAAGACATGTAAGTAAAAAATGGTGTAAGCTTAAGGTAGGCAATAGATGCAAGTCAAAAATAAAGTTATGGAATGCTTCTTATGAATTATATGAGTTTATACAAATCGATGTTAATGATATATATAGTTAATGATATATATAGTTAAAGTTTTTGACACCTATAATGTTAAAGTTAGTTGTTTATTATTATTTATTTGTTTAATCATAATGATAATTTCTTGAGAATCGATATCTTTGAAAGATCAAATGTCACTACTACACCATATACAACTATTTCATAAATTCCACAAACGGGCCAATTACGACATGTTTCTAGACACTTGAACCCACACAACAAGGGAAACCAATTGTTCCCCAAACCACTCGAGTTAAGATCTTTGACAGTAAAAGGAGGACATGGGGGTGGGATTCGATCCACTTACGTGTGCATAGGTCATGAAACTATTTAATATGGTCTCTTTGGGTACAACCACATGTTCAACCAAGTCTACCTCAAGGTGCCCTCGTGGCTCATTAGAAGCCCTCATGGGAATTTAACCTTTCCTAATGGTGTTTAAAAAGTAGGACATGGGGGTGGGATTTGATCCACTTATGTGTGCAAGGGTCACTATAAAAAGGAGGACATCCGGGTGGGCTTTAATCCATTTATGTGTGCACGGGTCACAAAACCATTTAATATAGTCTCTCAAGGTGCAACCAAATGTTTGATCACTACCTCAAGGTGCCCCATGGCTTTAGGGAAGTCCTCATGGGATTTGAACCTTACCCAATGATGAAGAACTCCTTGCCTTTCACCTAAAGTTAATTATTATTATAACATAATTAAATGAATAAATATGAATATTAACTATTTATCGAAAAGTTTCACACTTCATTTCCAATAAAAACACCCTTATCCATCTAATAACCTATCATCGTAACAAAATTATAATTAACTTTATCAGCAATCTTCTATAATTAAAATTACAAATCAAACTATAAATAACCACAATATTGAAGGTAATTATTTGAGTAATTTGAAACAAAATTGTAAATGCAACTAGCCTAGATCCATCTGCGAAGAGGGATCAAATCTCTTGAGATGCAAACCTCCTCTTGTGAGAGCAATCATGTAAATTAAATAGTTAATAAGCAATAATATGCATCAATCATAAACATCACAACACTTTATGATACATCTCACATTGTTAAGGTTAAAAAATTATAAAAATTAACTAAATTATAACTTTATTTTAAATTATTATTATTGTTGTTAATTATAAAATGAATTAATATGTAAGTAAAATATATATATATATACCATCCTACATGGAAGAGGGATCAAGTTTGAAGTTAAGATCAATCTCACTTGATACGCTTGCATTCCATAATGTGTTTCCTCAAGCCTTGAAATAGGCTTCATCATAACAAATACCATGGGAAAAACTGAGAGTTATCAAAAACCATAGATTATTAATTTTTTTATTATTTTTATTTGATGTCAAAATGTTTATTATTATTATTATCATCATCATCAAATTTTAAAGTCATGAGCTAGAGACCAAATTGGTGTATGAGACCCCCCTGTTTGTGGGATAAGGGACCCGCCTCAGCGCAACTACAAAAGCATACATACTCTACCCCCCTCTGGTTTTCAACCTATGACTTCTTAGGAGGAAACGCATGCTCTTAACCATTGGGTCCACTCAAGTTGTATATTTACATTACAACATTTCTTCCATAGTGGATTTGAGAGCACTTCTCTTGCAATCATTCACTTTACTATAGAGATTCTTAATTTGTAAATAAACTTTGTTACGATATCATGGACCAATACCATAGCTTATAAATACTACATGTCAAAAATACCATATTTCATTTTATATCTCACTCATTTTATATGACATTTTTTTTTTCTATTAATCAACTCAATTAAAAAAATAAAAATAACATAACACTTTTAAAATAAATCTTACTTTTTAATTTGTGAATACTATCAAACATATTCCGAAATATTTTATAAATATTAAATCTCTATCATCTATAATATAATATATAACTAAATTAAAATTCTAAAAACTTAATTTAAAAAACTAAACACCACACCAATCAACTTTTTTAATTCGTAAATTATATTATTATTATTTTTTAAAACTAAATCATTTAATATCTATCTTCAAAGTCGCAATTTGCGCAAATAAATTAATTAAATCTGGAAAAAATCTTGAACCGAATTTTGGGATATAAAGCAATTTAATTGGTAGATACACTATTCCAAAAATAAAAGTGCCCGTGAAAGTCAGTTGATGTTTTGATTATTAAATTCCAGCTTATCTTGATCACCTCCTACGCCGAACCCTATAAAAAGGCACTTGGGACGCTCAGGCAAATAATTTAGTTTGACTTGGACTCTGAGAGGATTATCGGAAGAGAATGCGACTTGATTATGTAAGTTGAATCAAAGTTGTCATTAAAGTTTAGTTTAATTAGTTGATTAGGTAAGTTGAATCAAAGTTTAGTTTAATTGATATTATTGTAATTGCAATGCCCATAATGTTATCTTTTTCTATAGTAATTTAATTTAATTTTAAAATATAAAAAGTTTAGGTTTAATTGATATTATTGTAAGGAATGGCAATAATGTTTAATTTTTTCAACCACAAAAATTTTTTATTAATAATAATATTAATTTATTTTAAAATATAACAAATATAAATAATAAATTAGAATTTGAAATCCAATTAATCTATAAAATAATAAAAAATCAAATTATATTTAAAATTAAAAATTTGTCAATTTTATTCATAGATTTTGGATAAATGGCGATGAGTGCGTTAAAGCATTTCTTGATGTAAAGTTACTTATTCAATTCCCACTCCAATCGAGGTGATATATTGGACATGATGAAGATGTAGTCTTACCAAGATTGCATCTCTTCCTTGGAGAATCCAATTTGGGTCAGACTTGTGGAATTGGAAAGAGGACACAAAGGGCTACTACAGATCACAAATTCAGAACTAAATGATCGGAAAGTACAAAGATACATCAGAGGCAATATCGAGCTCCTACAAAGTGAAAAAAGGTGTGTAGATTTTCTTAAATTTTTGCTTAAGCTTGGTTTGAAAATTTATTTTGAAGGAATTCAAAGGGCATAGTAGAGAATTATTATCGGTAACTGATGCCCCGAGGAAAGAAAATGAAAACACCTAGTAAGGAACCTTAAAGCTCTAGCATGACTCATGAAGAAGAGGAAGAAATGCAACATGATATATCAAAATTACAAGACCAAGTGCAACAATTGTCCCTTACACAAAAAGGAACAGAATCTAAGATTGATGGTTTAAAGAAAGGTGTAGAAGCTAAGATGGACTATTTAAAGAAAGGCGTAGAAGCTAAGATGATTGACGTGGAAGCTAAGATGGATGATTTGAAGATAGACATGGACGAATTGAAGATAAATATGAATGAGTCGCTACAAGAAATGGGCACTAAGGGTGAAAGGGTACTAAAGGAAACTCATGATGAGAATAAAAGAAATGTTAATCATGATTCCATAGACGCTAATGTTGGATCGAAGACTCACCATATTCCAAAAATCGATATGAGGAAGTTTGATGGCAAGGATCCTGCCACATGGATATTACAGATGGAGCAATTCTTCGGTCTCAATAATGTGCAAAACACACAAAAGGTACGTATGGCAACTTTATATTTGGAACCAAATTAGTTTGTATGGTATCAATGGCTTTGTTCTCGTAAACAAACTATCACTTGGGCAATTTTTATGGAATAATTGACAACACATTATGAGGATACAAAAAGCAACACTTTTTTTAGCCAATTGATAAGTCTCAAACAAAAGGGTTCAATAATGGAGCACATTGAGGAGTTCCAAAAACTGAACATAAGGGTAAAAGATATCCAGAGGAGCATAGGATTGATGTGTTCATAGGGTCTTTAAAGGATAATATCCAACATGGTTCGCCTTTGGGAACCTGATTCAATAGAGAAGGCATTCAGGTTAGCAAGAAAAATGGAAAGAAAAATTATGGCAACCAGGAAGCATACCACTCACAACTATAAAGATGGAAGTGTTGTTGTCGTTAGTCTTCCACAACCTATAAGGTTGACACCACAACAATTGGAAGAAAAAAGAGCAAAAGGGCTTTGTTACAGTTGTGATAGTAAATACACTAAAGG
>APFE030856872.1:0-27532 GCA_000404065.3 Pinus taeda
AAAAAAAATATATATTAAAAAAAGGGTGGCGGGCCACCAACCCCGCCACCCCAATCATTTAATATTTGTTAATGGAGGGGTGGGCCATGACCCCCAGCCCCTCCCCCACACTACGAAGCTCCCACGGAACCACAAGGTTGTCAGCACAAGTGGTGGGCCAGCCCTTGGGGCACGGGCCAAACCACACCACGTTAAAAGAACACTGCCACGAACAAAAAGTGATATGGAACCATCGGACAGGAGGTAGGTAAGGTGGGTGGACCACCCAAGGCAGGCCCAACCCAACCTCTTTTTAACTAAAGAAATTTTGTTATGTAAAAGGGGAGGAGGCGGGGTTTGACCGCCCGACCTCCTCCATAATAAATGAATAGTAAACCAACTCATCCAACAATTTTATTGAGAAATATGCTACATTTTTATTATTTAAACGTAGGATTATCAGTGCACCCAGGCAGAGGAGGCAGTGCATGCAATTCGAGGTAGAATTTTGCATGAGGGTCGAATTTCCACTTTATTAGATTTTGACAAATTTTATATGGTTTCAACATTTCTCGAAGCCACGAACGTAATGGTGCTTTCCGTTTCTCCATCATAATTCAACATTTTTCAGCCATTTTTCAGGATGGAGGTATAAAACTCCTTTTTTGTAACTGATTCTTGTACTCTTCTTTCTCATGCCACTTAATGAATGAAGGCCTCCCCATTGATCGAGCAGGGCCCGGAGACATAGTCCAAGTCAGACGAACTCCGTTATCAAGTCTTGTTGTCTTCTTTCATGCTTTATGTGTTTCTCCTCTTCTCTCATGTGCACATTAAATTTCTATGTTAAGCTACAATTTATGCATGTAATTCTTTAACACATCTATAAGAAAATTATCTTGGATCAAGTGGTATTAGAGCAGGTCTTTTTAGATGTAAATTGTGTGGTTGTTTGCTAACAAGAAACATGCTCCGAAGAGGCAAAGGGAAACTAAAGTCTTTCGATCCTGAAGCAGGGCGTGCACATTGAAGGAGAAACATGGTAGATGAAGAGGCTTGTTATGAAGAGGAGCTCAATTTCCACAAAACCTTCTATACAATGGTAGAAAATGTTGGTCAGTTGCTTTCAAGGTTGGAGAAAGAAGAAGGGAAAAAGGCAGAGGAAAAAGGTTCAGTGCATGGAAATGGTGAAGAAGAACCCCCTCCTTCTCCTTCCACGAGTGAAATCTCTTCTTCCTATCATCATCGTCATCATAGAAATTCAAGCGGTGCATCTAAGAAACCTTTCTTTAAATTAGATGTCAAATTTGAACTTCCCATGTCTAACGGTGAAAGTAATGCAGAAAATCTTAATAACTGGATTAGGCAGATTAAGATCTACTGCAGGATTCAGCAAATCGAAGAGGATGAGGAAAATATTCAATTGGGCTCTCTTCGACTGAGTGGGACTGCTCTTGTCTGGTGGGAGAGCAAATTGAGAAGTAGGAAGAGTGTGGGTAATATTCTTTTCTCATGGCCTAGTTTCATTTCTGCATTAAAGGAACAATTTTATCCCTTGGGTTATAAGCAAAAAGCCTTAATGGATTGGCAATACTTAAGATAAGGTAGAGGTAAGGATGTTCAAAGCCTTACCAAGGAGTTTAGAAAACAAGCACTTAATTTGGGCATTGCACTTGACTCACCTGAAATAGTAACTAAGTATATTGGATCATTACATAGTTACATTAGACATTCATTATTATTATTTGAACCTACTACCATTGACTCAGCTAGTGTAAAGGCCATTCATCTAGAAAACAAGGGAACACCTGAATGGGATGACCACCCAAACAGAGCTGCAATAGCCAAGTGAAGGGGTGCAAAGCCCTCTTATACACATTGTGAGAAAGAGGGGCATGATGAAGAAAATTGCTGGAAGTTGCACCTTGAGTTGAGACCTGAAAGGAATGACAGAAATGGGAAGGAGAAGGTCGTCACCACCATGCAACAAAACCAAGACTCTGAGTTAGAGGGAGATGATAAGGTCGTAGCTGCAAGATTTGCACGAGGTAGGCCCATTGAATTGGGGTCCAATTCAGTTGATGAAACAAAGTTTTTATCCCTTAGGATCATGGTAGGAGGACCCATAGATTTGGGGTCTGATTCTGGCCATGAATCAAGGATTTCAAAATAAAAAACGAAAAGGGCATTCCCCGTAGCAGGACTCCAAGAACTTGAGGAGATCAACCACTACATCCAAGTAGAGAATGTTGAGCTATGGAGGCTTCTACAAGAGGCAAGGGAAGAAAAAAAAGATTACTACGCCAGTTGCAAGCCAAGGATGAGGTCTTGGAAAAGCTGCAGCATCACTATCCGGAGGTAAAAAGTGATTCCTTGATTTCATATGATTTTCATGATGACGACTTTGTTGCTTTTGAAAAACATACTACTAGGATTGGATCCAAACTATTGAAGAAAATGAGGTATCAGGGAAAGGGCCTCGGCATAAAAGGCCAAAGCATCATAAACCCCATCAAAGTCAAGGAATTTTCGCGTCATTCAGGACTCGGATACACCAAAAAGGAAATGGGAGAAATATCCAATATAGCTAGTAACCAGCCAATGATAGACGATGAAATTCCCTCCTCACAGTCCAGCGATGGTGAAGGCCCCATAAACACTTATCGAAGGAACACTAGGGGATAGCACCCCAAGGAAACCACGAAAGTCTGAAGGAAAAAGAATCGTTGTAGCCATTACAACAAAGAGGGACACCAACAAACCATGTGTTCGATGCTCCATGCTTTGGAAACAACACTAGAGGAGCCGAAAGGTCAAGATGTTCAACGAATGAATCCACCCCATTCACGGTGGTCTACTTTATTAAGTTGGTTTTTCTAAGGTAGTAGCTTGTTATGGCCACCATTGTAAATCATACATTGCAAGTAAATGTAAAAGTGATGGTGTGTTTCCTATCACTTCAAAATGAAACGATGATATTTTGGTCTTTCTTTATTAGTAGTTGAGGTATTGATTACTTTTTATGTAATCCTTGGCCAAGGAGTGTGTGCTATAAACTCTTGGTAAGGAAGGGTTGTTAAATCATGCATGGTGTGCATGATTGCAAAAAAAAATGTACTAGTTTTGTGTGTAGGTGACCGAAAGTGTGGGTTGAAAGGGACACAAATAGTGTGCTAAGTGTAAATGCTTTTGGGGTCCAAAAGCTCCTCATTAGGGAGGATTGATCTCCAAACACCAGTGGCATGAAAAAGGCTCAAAAATAAAAGTTCCAGAAAGGTTATGAACTTGACATCAGATTGAAGTGCTCGTCGCCCTAATTCCAACAGTGCGAATGACACTCCAATCCGAATCTGGATGAAGGAGATAGTGGCAGTCAAAGTTGGGTTGACTTTTTGATGACTGGGAAGGATTGATGAAGGCATAATTTAGACTTTTTCCAGTGGATAGAATCCTGCCAACTCTGGCCAGATTTCAGGCAAAATTGTCACCTATATAAAATGACTCCTTCGGTCAAAATCCAAATTTTTGAAAATCTGCAATTGTTTTAATAAACAAAAAAAATATTAAAAAAGGGTGGCGAGCCATGACCCCCGATCCCTTCCCCACACCATGGAACTCCTACACAACCACAGAGCTGTCAGCGCAAGTGGTGGGCCAGCCCTTGGGGCATGGGCCCAGCCACACCATGTTAAAAGAACACCGCCACAAAAGAAAGGGATATGGAACTGTTGGAGAGGAGATAGGTAAGGTGGGCGGACCACCCAAGGCAAGCCCAACCCGACCTCTTTTTCATTAAAGAAATTTTGTTATGTAAAAAGGGAGGAGGCGGGGTTTGACCGCCCGACCTCCTCCATAATAAACGAATACTAAACCAACTCAGCCAATGGTTTTATTGAGAAATCCACCACATTTTTATTATTTAAACGCACATTATTAGTGTGCCCAAGCAGAGGAGGCAGTGCACTCAGTTCTAGGCAGAATTTTGCAGGAGGGCCAAATTTCCACTTTGTCAAATTTTGACAAATTTTATATGGTTTCAGCATTTCTCAACACCACGAACACAATGGCGTTGTCTATTTCTCCATCAAAGTTCTACATTTTTTGGCCATTTTTCAATATGGAGGTATAAAACTCCTTTTTTGTAACTGATGCTTGTACTCTTCTTTCTCATACCACTTAATGAATGAAGGCCTCCCATTGATCGAGGAGGGCCCAGAGACACAGTCCAAGTCGAATGAACTCCTTTATCAAGTCTTGTTGTCTTCTTTCATGCTTTATGTGTTTCTCCTCTTCTCTCATGTGCACATTAAATTTCTATGTTAAGCTACAATTTATGCATGTAATTCTTTAATGCATCTGTAAGTGAAAGATCTTGGATCAAAAACACTTACACAAAACCACTAACATCAAGTTTCATATCTCTACCTATCCGGTCATTCAATGTGGTAAGTAGTGACAGTCACGTTACTTTTGTTATTGATCATGGACTTAGATTGCTCAAATATGTAATGGATCTCAATGCTGGGTTAATATGGGGTTATATTTCCACCTATCCAGTGATCAAAAAATTATAAAGATGCCTGATCAATACACAAAAGTAATCATTAGAATTTTTATTTATACAAAAGATAATTAATCATACAATAAAAAAGCTAGAAATGTAAAATGTATTTAAAAAAAAAAACATTATTTTCATGAAATCTCCCAACATAACCTATGATTTTGGTGTTCTATAGATAAGATGTGAATTCTATGTTCAAGTATTAATCTAGTGGATCTGGAGAAATATATTATAATAAAGAATTATATTTTAAAGTAGGCTATATATACTACAAGTTTTGTCTAATTTTGGGGCTCTGTTAGAAAGTATTCACCTCCAAAGACCCATATATGCTAGTATCATTTCTGTTACTCTTCAGAGAATAATTTTATCTCATGAGTTTTAAGATGATACGGAAGATAGAAGAAAATCATAATGTAACTCCCAATGTATAGCTATAATCTCCCCTTAATTTTTGCAATTAATGTAATTTTTTGTTGAACTTTGGGGTTCTTTTGGAATGTATTTTCCTCTAAAGACCCTTATATGCTTAGTATCGATTGTATTCCTCTTCAAAGAGTTATTTTAGTTCATGAGTTTGTAGATGATACTGAAGATGCAAGAAAATCATAATGTATCTCCCAATATATAGCTACAATCTCCCTTTAAATGTTTGCAATTAATGTAAAGTTTTGTATAATTTTGAGGTTCTGTTGGAAGGTATTCACCTCAAAATCCCCATATATGCTTACTATCGGTTGTATTCCTCTTCAAAGAATAGTTTTAGTTCACGAGTTTGTAGATAATATTGAAGATGGAAGAAAATAATAATGCAAGTCCCAATATATAACTCTACTCTCCTCCTAAATTTTGCAATTAATATATATCTATATATATATAAACAATTACAACTAAGCATCTATATATGGATATGTTCAAGATGGTGGTGGATAAGTTGCAAGTGCTGATGGATCATGAAGGGATGGCTGGCTCTCGTAGCCATCGCTTAACCTTTTCAATTCAAGGGGCTTCAACTTGTATCTAGAGATTGAAACCGTAAGGGATCGAACGAGAGGTCGGGACAACCGTAAGGTCTCGTAAGTGAAGGGTAACAATTGCATCATTGATGTGTGAATTGTACCTCGTATCGCACCTAAAGAAATCAACTATGTCGACCCTTTCAAAGCTTTACTCGAGCTGGAGGGATCTATTTCGATCGGAGCAGCTTGATCGATGTGGCTTTGATCATTATTATCATCCAATTTTAAGGTCATGATCAAATCAAACACCAAATTGGTGTATGAGACTCCCTTGTTTGTGGGACAAGAGAGATACCTCCTCACAAGAGTTTCACTGTGAAAACTACGAAAGAATACATACTCTACTCTCCTCCGATTTTGAACCTGTGACCTTTTAAGAGGAAACACATGCCCTTAACCATTAGACCCACTATATATATATATATTATATAACTAAAAAATATTTTATTATAGTTTACCTACAAAACTTTTAAAATTTAATTAAACTCTTTATATAAATAATAAATACTATAAATTCCATACCAACTTTGTTGGCAATAATTATCACCTTCCTCTTTACCCTTTCACATGTCATGTAAATTAGTCAAAATTATGACTAGCCGAAAGATAAAAGGAATGCAAAAATTGGGTAAACAAATATGTTGATGAATCATCATTGTTATGTGGCTTATTGTCCCTATAATATTTTTCCCTTAATGATTGGTTGATATGTTTTTTTATATTTTTAAGTAAATAAATACAAAATGTATGGTATAAAATATTATATTTTTTTACCCTTAATTATTTTTTAAAATTAATATTAGGATAGTAATTAATAATTATAATAGTATTTCACAAAGCCAATCTCATATTATTTAGAACCAATCTCAATTATCAAATTCACTTACTCAAAAAAATTCACATGAAACAAATATATTTTTTATGACTTTAAATTCAGAAATATCTTAATATAATAATTTTAATATTATTAAATAAATAGATAATTAAGTTGTAAATATATATATATATATTATTTTTTCTAAATTATATAATTTTATATAATGTAATATTTATGTTATTTGATTGGAAATTAATTGGATGTGATTAAAAATGAATAAGAGATATAAATAAACTGAAGGTTAACTTGAGAATGTAATTATAGATAATGATCATATTAAAAATTTTATATGTGAGAAGATAACAGGCCATAGATACCATTTAGTATTTATATGACAATTTAATTGGCCACATAATAGAGTCACCAATTAGAAAGCACAAAGTTTAACACAACGGAATACTTTTATTAATTTATTATTAATTTAGACTTAAGCCTGGTTACACTTGCTCACACCAAACACATCACAATGTGTCCCATTATATAACAAGGCACACAGACAAAGTGAAACAATATAGATCCAAATAATTCCGATCACCAACTCACAATACCAACTAGATCCAAATAATTAGGATCAACAACTCACAACACCAACTACGAAGACAAAATTCATGATAGATAGACTCAAACACTAACTACGAGAACACGACTCATGAACTCTTATATAGACTCACTATTTCGACATTATTCCAACACCAACAACTATTATGTAGATCTACCTATTTTAGGTAATAAAGAAAAAAGGAAAAATGGGCTCTCGACTTAGCCGGGAAAAAGAGAGTTAACATTGAACCTGAAAATATGGCAGAACGTCACTGAAATTGAATCCTACAAAGAAAATGAGCAGACTGCAAACCGGGAAATCCGGCTACTATTGAAATTCAATTGTTTGAGTTTTGTTTAGTTGATATAAATTCATTCATACGGAAAAACCGGTGAAGGAAAGACAGGCAATTGAAAAAGTGGGGAAATTATATTTTGATTTCGCATAAATTTTTGTCACTTATATAAAGTACCTTAAATTTTGCGGTTTTATAATTTTCTCAGTCTTGATTATATAATGTTAATATATAATAGATATTTTAATTATATATATTTTTAAAATAATATATTATTTTATATATTTAAAAAATAAATAAAATAAAATTTGTTATTTAAAAAAATAGATTTTTTGTGATTTATGATTTTTTTTATTAAAATAAAAAATAAAATAAATAATTATTAATAAAATCATATAATTACTTTTATTTCAACATGTTTAAGACCATTCACTGTCGTTCATCATTAAGAGATATCTAGATAAGAAGACACATACGTCCCAGTCGATTTGAGTGAAATTTGTGTGAAAGAAAACGCTGCATAAGAGCCTGAGTGGTCTTTTTTTGCCTCTGCGTGTGCATAGACCAAAGCTCAAGAGCCTACCACCAGTCTACGTGAATACCAAACCCTCTACCCTCTGCATGTGTTCTCTGCGTGGACAGAGGAGGTCGTCACCGTTGCTATCCATTCAGCCACTGTTGCACTTATTGTTGGCTTGTAAATTGTGAGGAGGAAGGTGTGCGCCTGTCTAGAGCCCCGTGGAGTTGTTGCTAGCTTGGAGGGCTGCCCTTTGGAGAATACCTCTACCTCTGCGTGCTAGAGCCATGGTCGACCTGCATGTTGGTCCTGTGTTGACTGGAAAGGAACCTACCTCTGTCGTTGCTGGAAACCTGCCCTAAATCCACTAGTTGTTGCTGGAAACCCTGCATTGGCTTATTTGAGAAAGAAGTTGCCGAGTGAAAAAAAGGGGCCATCAGTAAAAGAGAGGAATGATGTATGGAGCGTCCACCATTGTTTGAAAGAACCATGTTGCCATTGTTGAAAGAACCACGATGCGTGCCAGTTTGATTAGAAGAAAGCCTGTCTGAGCCCGCTAAAGCTGAGAGCATCCAAAACAAAAGAACCGCTAGTTTCAAATTGTTGAAGGGTTTCTCTGGTTAAGAAAAAAAAGCGAAATTTTTCTATTCTGGAATAGTAACAGAAAATTTGAACAAAGTTTTTTGAAGGGGATTAGATTCAAAAATATTTTTTATAAACAAGCTCAATTTTTTGTAAGGTTCAAAATTGTAGAAAAGAATTTCTTTATTATAAAAAAAGGCTCAGATTTCTGAAGAGGAAACCAGAAATCGAAGAAATATTAAGAGGAAACTAGAAATTGAAGAAACCCTAATCCCTTGTTTTTTTTTAGAAACCTAGTTAATAGAAGCAAATTATAAAGAAATGGCCAAGATGTCGAATACAAAGTTCGAGGTGGAGAAATTCACCCGCAAGAGCAACTTTGCTCTTTGGAAACTGAAAGTTAAGGATTTGCTGGTGCAACGAGGGTTGCACAAGGCATTGGACAGGGAAAATAAGAAACCTGCAACCATGACTAATTTAGACTGGGAGGACTTGGATGCCTGAGCTCTCAGTACCATTAGGTTATGCCTGGTGGATGAAGTTCTCTTCAACATTGTTGAAGAGAGTACAACTTCAGGTTTATGTGGAAAACTAGAAAAACTATATATGACAAAGTTGTTAACCAATAGAATTTATTTGAAAAGACAACTGTACAGTCTTCGAATGAAGGAGGGTTTAAAAGTTGCAGAACATTTGAATGTTTTTAATACACTTATATGCTAATTAACAGATATGGAAGTTAAAATTCAGGAAGAAGACAAAGCTATAACCTTGTTGTGTTCTATGCCTGAATCATGGATCACTTCGTAACTTCAATCAGTTTGAGCACCGTAAATTCTTTGAAATTTGAATCAGTTGTGGGAGCTCTCTTGTCTGAAGAATTACGAAGGAAATCCAGTAATAAAACAGCTGCATCAGAAGCCATGATAGCTAGAGGGAAGTCAAAGGAAAGAGGAGAAAAAACAAGGGGATCTTCCAGATCTAAATCAAAGGGAAAGAAGTGTAAGGCAAAATGTTGGCACTGCAATTAAATTGGACACTTGAAGAAAGATTGTTAGAAATGATAAGAGTCTGATAACTCAAAGAAGGAAGAAAATCAGGTTGATTTAGGTATGACAGAAGAAGTTTTATCTACTGAATAATTATGTATAATAGATGAAACTTCATGTAATGTCTCTCAGGGTGTTGAAAGCTGGTCGTTATACTCTAGTGCCTCTTAACACGTGTCCACACAGAAATTGGTTTACTTCATATGAAAATGTAAATGGTAGTTCTGTGTTTATGGGTAATAATGTATCATGTCAGACTGTAGGGATGGGAAATATCAGGATTAAAATGTATGATAACACAGTTAGAACATTAACTAGTGTTAGACATGTACCTGATATGAAGAAAATTTTGATTTCTTTGGGAGTGTTGGATTTGGATGGTTATAAGTTTATAGGTCAGAATGGCCTGCTGAAAGTCTTTAAAGGCACCCTAGTTGTTATGAAAGCAGAAAATGTCAGAAATCTTTATAGACTCAAAGGAAGTACTCAAATCAGTGAAGCAGTGATTGTGTTAGAAAAAGAAGAAGGAGGTGCTCGCCTATGGCATCAGCGATTGGGTCACATGAGCGAAAAAGGCCTTCAGATATTGATGAAACGTAAATCTCTTCCCGATCTGAAATCTTTGAAGTTGGATTTCTATAAACATTGTGTGTATGGAAAACAGTGTAAATATAGATTTAAAACTGGAAATCATAATAGTAAAGATATTTTAGACTATATTCATTCTAATCTATGGGGGCCATCTCCTGTTGTATCATATGGAGGTGCTATATATTTTTTAACGTTTATTGATGATTTCTCCTATAAATTTTGGGTCTTTGTTACTGCTACTGGATTCCAGGAATATTATCTCTACTAGTTCAGTAGTATACTTATGTCATTCAACTATCTTTGTATCGTAAACTTTGTTAAGTTGATATTAATAGATGTAGCCCTAGAACCAATGGATTGTGCTTGCACATCCATTTCTGGATGTAACACAGTCATATTAAACACATTTTGGCTAGCCAGTCTTTGATAGGAACCTAGGTCCTATGTAGGAGGTCATCTTGCCTTTGTGTCTGTCATAACATTATTAATCATTGATAATGCTTGTTCTCCAAAGTATTTACGTTCAATTTCTTTCATCGTATCGTGTATATACTTCAGTGATTTTTCATTTGGATTTTGAATTGTGTGTACATCAAAACCACAAACATTAACCTTTTCATTTGATGAAAGATGTGCCTCATCAGGGATCATTGCATCTAATCTCTTTCACCATGATCAGCATCAGGTGCCACACAAGTTCCAGGTGGGTGACAAAGTTTGGCTACATTAACAGAAGGAGCGCCTCATTGGACCCCATCGCAAGTTTCACCCTCACCGATATGGGACATACACCATCACCAAGGTTGTTGGGGACAATGCCTTCGAGCTCATCATTCCACCATTCCTTGGTATGAACCCATTGTTCAATGTAGACCACCTTCAACAATACTTTCCACTATTTTTGGACATATCTGACAATGCAGAACAACTCACACCAAAAAAGCTAAACCTAAACTACATGGAACATGCCACAACTAATCAAATCATGGACACACAGATCAAGAACACTCACTAGAAGAAGATCCAATTGTATTGGCTTTTCAAAGTTGTCCAACTCCTGTACCAAGGAAAGTGGCTCACCAAGGACCAAGTTCAATAGAAGTTTCCCTATCTCATGGAGGCACTCAACGCAATGGGGACCATTTCTTCCTAATGGATGAGGACTAATCTAGGTGGATATTGGTGGCCACTATCCTATTCCACCACTATCTCTTTCGTTTTTCAGTTTCCATAATTGTAGCACAATTTACTATTTTTTGGTAGTTTTTTTGGTCTTGAACTTCCAAAGCCATTTTAAGGCCCTAAACAACACTTTTTAGGGAAAACAGAGAGACCAAAAAAGTCCCAAACCAGTACACTAGTTTGTTTTCAGCCTACTCTTCGAGATCTCCGAAATGAGATATTATCATAGCCAAACAGAGATCATATTCCAAAGTTACAACCTCGGGAAATTGATTTACCCAAATGGGGCCCACAGTTTTTCCGCTTCATCTCCTAGGATTAGGTTTCTGGATGTTTAGGGTTTTCCATTGTTTATCAATAATAAATAGGCCTTGGAGCCTCGTTGTAACACAATTCAGAGGTATGTAGCCACCACGTCTCTTCTCAGAGATAATATACCATCACCTGAGTTAGTTTATTTCCATTATGTTTGTAAGCATATTTTAATATCCTAATATTAATGAAATAAAGTGTTATTTCTGCTGCATTTCTGTATTTATGGTTATATCTGTAATTTGTTGCGTTCTTGTTTAATTTTGGATCATATCCAGTCATAAAAAAATTAAAAAGATGCCTCGCTAATACAAAGAGAATTTTTTTTACATAAAATATAATTAGTTATACAATAATAAAGGTATCAATGTAAAATGCATTTCAAAAAACATGATTCATACAAAATTATGCAATGTATAACCCATGATTCACATGAAATTGCATGTTGAATTAAGGTCTTAAAACTTGAACTAATTCCATAAACACTCACATTTTTAATTGTAATCATAAAGCATGTGTAGTTTTAAAATTTTTAAGAGACCATAAGAATACAACACCCTAACTATATGACATCCAAAAACCTTTGACTCATGAGCATGTTTCATTTTGAACAACAGGAGCCAACAACAATTGCACATGTTTCTTCACCAAACCCAAATCTTAATCTTCCAATAAAACAAATTTTATATTGAAAGAGTTCCTGCATTGAGCGGTATCATTGACATTATCTATTGTGCAAATTAGTGGTTACCCTCTTTCAAAATTGAAGAAAAATAAAAATTACTTTATATGTATGGAACATCTCACGAGAGCAGAAAACAAAAATTGTTAGTTAAAATTAAAAAATAGAGAAGGTGGAGATGAAAGTGTAAATTCAAATTGATTTGTATAGTGGCCTATATAGCAATGGTTATTTTTATAAAAACCTACCAAACAGACCAAACTCTACAACACATATATATGAAAACCAATGAAACGAAATAATGAAAATCAACCATTATAAAATAAAAATGATGAAAATCAAATTTCACCAATAATGGATTCTTTTCAATAAAATATATCTACGGACTACTCTTATCCTCAATATCTCCCTATGAGATTTAAACTAATGACCTAGTAGAGACTTAACCCCACACAAACCCACAAACCCACTGGTCTATACCTCATAGTTATTTTCTTAAGGGTGGTTCACGGACAGTGGGTGGCCGCTACATACATGAGAAAAATCTAGGCAGATCAACTCGAAGGATTCTACCCGCTGACCAAACAAGCGGGGTATAACCCCAAGAGTGTCAAGGATATTTGACCCTGTGACCTCCCAACTATTGAGGCACTTGGCAACGGGAACTCGACCAACTGAGCTAACCATTGGGGCTTATACCTCATAGTTATTTAAATGAATAATTAAATATATTTTGTCACTCGATGTAGGGATACGAGCTCAAGGGAATAGTTTTTGTTTCATTATCATTTAAACATATTAATATCCATTTTTAATGTTACCTCTTAAATTTAATATTAGAGTAGTTGAATAGTCAAGGGCACCACCTAATTCCAAAATTATATGGTGATAAAACAACCATGTAGTCAATTTCCACACATATGAAACAATGAACATGTTGTAATTCCCCTCCAAAATTGATCCAGGTGGATCTCTAGACACCATTGGAATGGAAAAAGCTCAAAAATAAAAGTGGAAAAGAGGAAATGAACCTGACATCAGATCGAAGTGCTCGTCGCCCTCATTCCAACGGTGCATACGACACTCCAATCCGAGTCCGGATGAATGAGATAAAGGCAGTCAAAGTTGGGTTGACTTTTTGATGACTGGGCAGGATTAATGAAGGCACAATTTAGACTTTTTCTGGTGGATGAAATCTGGCCAACTCCTGCCAGATTCCGAGCGAAATTTCACGTAGATAAAATGACTCCTTCAGTCAAAATCCAAATTTTCAAAAATCTATAATTGTTTTAGTAAACAAAAAAAAATATTAAAAAAACGGTGGCGGGCCACCAACCCCGCCACCCCAATCATTTAGTAGTTGTTAATGGAGGGGTGGGCCATGACCCCCAGCCCCTCCCCCACACCACAAAACTCCCACGAAACCACAAGGTTGTCAGCACAAGTGGTGGGCCAGCCCTTAGGGCACGGGCCAAACCACACCACGTTAAAAGAACACTGCCATGAACAAAAAGGGATATGGAACCATCGAAGAAGAGGTAGGTAAGGTGGGTGGCCCACCCAAGGCAGGCCCAACCCAACCTATTTTTAATTAAATAAATTTTGTTATGTAAAAGGGGAGGAGGCGGGTTTTGACTGCCGACATCCTCCGTAATAAATGAATAGTAAACCAACTTATCCAACGATTTTATTGAGAAATATGCTACATTTTTATTATTTAAACGTAGGATTATCAGTGCACCCAAGTAGAGGAGGTAGTGCATGCAATTCGAGGTAGAATTTTGCATGAGGGTCGAATTTCCACTTTGTTAGATTTTGACAAATTTTATATGGTTTCAACATTTCTCGACGCCAAGAACGTAATGGCGCTTTCCGTTTCTCCATTAGAGTTCAGCATTTTCAGCCATTTTTCAGTATGGAGGTATAAAACTCCTTTTTTGTAACTGATGATTGTACTCTTCTTTCTCATGCCACTTAATGAATGAAGGCCTCCCCATTGATCGAGCAGGGCCCGGAGACATAGTCCAAGTCAGACGAGCTCCGTTATCAAGTCTTGTTGTCTTCTTTCATGCTCTATGTGTTTCTCCTCTTCTCTCATGTGCACATTAAATTTCTATGTTAAGCTACAATTTATGCATGTAATTATTTAACACATCTATAAGTAAATTATCTTGGATCAAGTAGTATCAGAGCAGGTCTTTTTAGATGTAAATTGTGTGGTTGTTTGCTAACAAGAAACATGCTCTGAAGAGGCAAAGGGAAACTAAAGTCTTTCGATCCTGAAGCAGGGCATGCACATTGAAGGAGAAACATGGCAGATGAATAGGCTCGTTATGAAGAGGAGCTCAATTTCCACAAAACCTTCTATACAATGGTAGAAAATGTTGGTCAGTTGCTTTCAAGGTTGGAGAAAGAAGAAGGGAAAAAGGCAAAAGAACAAGGTTCAGTGCATGGAAATGGTGAAGAAGAACCCCCTCCTTCTCCTTCCACGAGTGAAAGCTCTTCTTCCTCTCATCATCGTCTTCGTAGAAATTCAAGGGGTGCATCTAAGAAACCTTTCTTTAAATTAGATGTCAAATTTGAACTTCCCATGTC
Organism: Pinus taeda; assembly: GCA_000404065.3. Classification (NCBI taxonomy): domain Eukaryota; kingdom Viridiplantae; phylum Streptophyta; class Pinopsida; order Pinales; family Pinaceae; genus Pinus; species Pinus taeda. Next base: position 14,783 of record APFE030856872.1, read on the forward strand.
TAACAGTGAAAGTAATGCAGAAAATCTTAATAACTGGATTAGGCAGATTGAGATCTATTGCAAGATTCAGTAGATCGAAGAGGATGAGGAAAATATTCAGTTGGGCTCTCTTCGACTGAGTCGCATTGCTCTTGTCTGGTGGGAGAGAAAATTGCAAAGCAGTAAGAGTGTGGGTAATATTCTTTCCTCATGTCCTAGTTTCATTTCTGCATTAAAGGAACAATTTTATCCCTTGGGTTATAAGCAAAAAGCCTTAATGGATTGGCAATACTTAAGACAAGGCAGAGGTAAGGATGTTCAAAGCCTTACTAAGGAGTTTAGAAAACAAGCACTTAATTTGGGCATTACACTTGACTCACCTGAAATAGTAACTAAGTATATTGGATCATTACATAGTTACATTAGACATTCATTATTATTATTTGAACCTACTACCATTGACTCAGCTAGTGTAAAGGCCATTCATCTAGAAAATAGGGGAACACCTGAATGGGATGACCACCCAAAAAGAGCCGCAATAGCTAAGTGAAGGGGAGCAAAGCCCTCTTATACACATTGTGAGAAAGAGGGGCATGATGAAGAAAATTGCTGGAAGTTGCACCTTGAGTTGAGACCTGAAAGGAATGACAGAAATGGGAAGGAGAAGGTCGTCACCACCATGCAACAAAACCAAGACTTTGAGTTAGAGGGAGATGATAAGGTCGTAGCTGCAGGATTTTCATGAGGTAGGCCCATTGAATTGGGGTCCAATTCGGTCGATGAAAAAAAGATTTTAGCCCTTAGGATCGCAGCAGGAGGACCCATAGATTTGGGGTCTGATTCTGGCCATGAATCAAGGATTTCAAAAGACATAACGAAAAGGGCACTCCCCGTAGCAGGACTCCAAGAACTTGAGGAGATCAACCACTGCATCAAAGTAGAGAATGTTGAGCTATGGAGGCTTCTACAGGAGGCAAGGGAAGAAAAAAAAGATTACTACGCCAGTTGCAAGCCAAGGATGAGGCCTTGGAAAAGTTGCAACATCATTATCTGGAGGTAAAAAGGGATTCCTTGATTTCATATGATTTTCATGATGACGACTTTGTTGCTTTTGAAAAACATACTACTAGGATTGGATCCAAACTATTGAAGAAAATGGGGTATCAAGGAAAGGGCCAAGGCATCATAAACCCCATCGGAGTCAAGGAATTTCCGCGTCATTCAGGAATCGGATACGCCAAAAAGGAAATGGGAGAAATACCCAATATAGCTAGTAACCAGCCAATGATAGTCGATGAAATTCCTTCCTCACAGTCCAGCGATAGTGAAGGCCCCATAAACACTTATCGGAGGAACACTAGGGGATAGCACCCCAAGGCAACCTCGAAAGTCTGAAGGAAAAAGAATCATTGTAGCCATTACAACAAAGAGGGACACCAACAAACCATGTGTTCGATGCTCCATGCTCTGGAAACATCACTAGAGGAGTCGAAAGGTCAACATGTTCAACAAATGAATCCACCCCATTCACGGTGGTCTACTTTATTAAGTTGGTTTTTCTAAGGCAGTAGCTTGTTATGGCCACCATTGTAAATCATACATTGCAAGTAAATGTAAAAGTGATGGTGTGCTTCCTATCACTTCAAAATGCAACGATGATATTTTGGCCTTTCTTTATTAGTAGTTGAGGTATTGATTACTTTTTATGTAATCCTTGGCCAAGGAGTGCGTGCTATAAACTCTTGATAAGGAAGGGTTGTTAAGTCATGTGTGGTGTGCAAGATTGCAAAAAAAAAATGTACTAGTTTTGTGTGTAGGTGATCGAAAGTGTGGGTTGAAAGGGACACAAATAGTGTGCTAAGTGTAAATGCTTTTGGGGTCCAAAAGCTCCTCAGTAGGGAGGATTGATCCAGGTGGATCTCCAAACACTAGTGGCGTGGAAAAGGCTCAAAAATAAAAGTGGAAGAAAGGTTATGAACTTGATATCAGATCGAAGTGCTCGATGCCCTGATTCCAACAGTGCGAATGACACTCCAATCCGAGTCCGGATAAAGGAGATAGTGGCAGTCAAAGTTGGGTTGACATTTTGATGACTGGGAAGGATTAATGAAGGCACAATTTAGAATTTTTCCGGTGGATAGAATCTGGCCAACTCTGGCCAGATTTCGGGCAAAATTGTCACCTAGATAAAATGACTCCTTCGGTCAAAATCCAAATTTTTAAAAATCTGCAATTGTTTTAATAAACAAAAAAAATATTAAAAAAGGGTGGTGATCCATGACCCCTGATCCCTTCCCCACACCACGGAACTCCTATACAACCACAGAGCTATCAGCGCAAGTTGTGGGCCGGCCCTTGGGGCATGGGCCCAACCACACCATGTTAAAAGAACACCGCCATGAAAAAAAGGGATATGGAACTGTCGGAGAGGAGATAGGTAAGGTGGGTAGACCACCCAAGGCAAGCCCGACCCAACCTCTTTTTCATTAAAGAAATTTTGTTATGTAAAAAGGGAGGAGGCGGGGTTTGACCGCCCGACCTCCTCCATAATAAAAGAATACTAAACCAACTCAGCCAATGGTTTTATTGAGAAATCCACCACATTTTTATTATTTAAACGTACATTATCAGTGTGCCCAAGCAGAGGAGGCAGTGCACTCAGTTCGAGGCAGAATTTTGCAGGAGGGCCAAATTTCCACTTTGTCAAATTTTGATAAATTTTATATGGTTTCAGCATTTCTCGACACCACGAACACAATGGCACTATTTATTTCTCCATCAAAGTTCTGCATTTTTCGGCCATTTTTCAATATGGAGGTATAAAACTCCTTTTTTGTAACTGATGCTTGTACTCTTCTTTCTCATACCACTTAATGAATGAAGGCCTCCCCATTGATCGAGAAGGGTCCGGAGACGCATTCCAAGTCGAATGAACTCCATTATCATGTCTTGTTGGCTTCTTTCATGCTTTATGTGTTTCTCCTCTTCTCTCATGTGCACATTAAATTTCTATGTTAAGCTACAATTTATGCATGTAATCCTTTAACACATCTGTAAGTGAAAGATCTTGGATCAAAAACACTTACACAAAACCATTAATATCAAGTTTCATATCTCTACCTATCCGATCATTCAATGTGGTAAGTAGTGACATTCACGTTATTTTTGTTATTGATCATGGACTTAGATTGCTCAAACATGTAATGGATCTCAATGCTGGGTTAATATAGGGTTATATTTCCACCTATCCAGTCATCAAAAAATTATAAAGATGCCTGATCAATACACAAAAGTAATCATTAGAATTTTTATTTATACAAAAGATAATTAATCATACAATAATAAAGCTAGAAATGTAAAATGTATTTAAAAAAAAACATTATTTTCATGAAATCTCCCAACATAACCTATGATTTTGGTGTTCTATAGATAAGATGTGAATTCTATGTTCAAGTATTAATCTAGTGCATCTGGAGAAATATATTATAATAAAGGATTATATTTTACAGTAGGCTATATATACTGCAAGTTTTGTCTAATTTTGGGGCTCTGTTGGAAAGTATTCACCTCCAAAGACCCATATATGCTAGTATCATTTGTGTTACTCTTCATAGAATAATTTTATCTCATGAGTTTTAAGATGATACTGAAGATAGAAGAAAATCACAATGTAACTCCCAATGTATAGCTATAATCTCCCCTTAATTTTCGCAATTAATGTAATTTTTTGTTGAACTTTGGGGTTCTTTTGGAATGTATTTTCCTCTAAAGACCCTTATATGCTTAGTATCGATTGTATTCCTCTTCAAAGAATTATTTTAGTTCATGAGTTTGTAGATGATACTGAAGATGCAAGAAAATCATAATGTATCTCCCAATATATAGCTACAATCTCCCTTTAAATGTTTGCAATTAATGTGAAGTTTTGTATAATTTTGAGGTTTTGTTGGAAGGTATTCACCTCAAAATCCCCATATATGCTTACTATGAGTTGTATTCCTCTTCAACGAATAATTTTAGTTCATGAGTTTGTAGATAATATTGAATATGGAAGAAAATCATAATGTAAGTCCCAATATATAACTCTACTCTCCTCCTAAATTTTGCAATTAATATATATCTATATCTATATATATATATATAAACAATTAAAAAATTGTTTATATATATATCATCATCATTATTATCATCCAATTTTAAGGTCATGATCAAGCCAAACACCAAATTGGTGTATGAGATTCCCTTGTTTGTGGGACAAGAGAGATACCTCCTCACAAGAGTTTCACTGTCAAATTATGAAAGAATACATTTTCTACTCTCCTCCGATTTTGAACCTGTGACCTTTTAAGAGGAAACACATGCCCTTAACCATTAGGCCCACTATATATTATATATATATAATATATATATTTTATTCTAATTTACGTACAAAACTTTTAAAATTTAATTAAACTCTTTATATAAATAATAAATACTATAAATTCCTTACCAACTTTGACCTTCCTCTTTACCCTTTCACATGTCAAGTAAATTATGACTAGCTGAAAGATAAAAGGAATGCAAAAATTGGGTAAACGAATATGTTGGTTAATCATCATTGTTATTTGGCTTATTGTCCCTATAATATTTTTCCCTTAATGATTGGTTGATATGTTTTTTTATATTTTTAAGTAAATAAATACAAAATGTATGGTATAAAATATTATATTTTTTTACCCTTAATTATTTTTTAAAATTAATATTATTTTTAAAAATTAATTTTAGGATAGTAATTAATAATTACAATAGTAATTCACAAAGTCAATCTCATATTATAAGAAAACCAATCTCAATTATCAAATTCACTACTAAATAAAATTCACCATGAAACAAAATATATTTTTTATGACTTTAAATTCAGAAATTTCTTTAATATAATAATTTTATATATTAATAAAAATAGATAATTAAGTTGTAAATATATATATATTATTTTTTTCCAAATTATATAATTTTATATAATGTAATATTTATGTTATTTGATTGGAAATTAATTGGATGTGATTAAAAATGAATAAGAGATATAAATAAACTGAAGGTTAACTTGAGAACGTAATTATAGATAATGATCATACTAAAATTTTTATATGTGAGAAGATAACAGACCACAGATACCATTTAGTATTTATATGACAATTTAATTGACCACATAATAGAGTCACCAATTAGAAAACACAAAGTTTAACAGAACGGAATACTTTTATTAATTTAGACTTAAGCCTGGTTACACTTGCTCACACCAAATACATCACAATGTGTCCCATTATATAACAAGGCACACATAGACAAAATCTGAAACAATATAGATCCAAATAATTCCGATCACCAACTCACAATACGAATTAGATCCAAATAATTAGGATCACTAACTCACAACACCAATTATAAAGACAAAATTCATAATAGGTAGACTCAAACACTAACTACGACAACCCAACTCATAAACTCTTATATAAACTCACTTCGACATTATTCCAACACCAACAACTATTATGTAGATTTACCTATTTTAGATAATAAAGAAAAAAGGAAAAATGGGCTCTCGACTTAGCCGGGAAAAAGAGAGTTAGCATTGAACCCGAAAATATGGCAGAACGTCACTGAAATTGAATCCTACAAAGAAAATGAGCAGAGTGCAAACCGGGAAATCCGGCTACTATTGAAATTCAATCGTTTGAGTTTTGTTTAGTTGATATAAATTCATTCATACGGAAAAACCGGTGAAGGAAAGACAGGCAATTGAAAAAGTGGGGAAATTATATTTTGATTTCGCATAAATTTTTGTCACTTATATAAAGTACCTTAAATTTTGCGGTTTTATAATTTTCTCAGTCTTGATTATATAATGTTAATATATAAATAGATATTTTATTATATATTTTTAATATATATATTATTTTTATTATATTTAAAAAATAAAATAAAATAAAATTTGTTATTTAAAAAAATAGATTTTTGTGATTTATGATTTTATATATAAAATAAAAAAATAAAAAAATTATATAACTGTTTTATGTTAATAAAATGATATAATTGTTTTTATTTCAACATGTTTAGGACCATTTACTGTCGTTCATCATCAAGAGATATCTAGATAAGAAGACACATAAATACAGTAGAGATGCAATAGCTAAATTTTAATTGACAAAAATTAAATAATAATACATTCAAAATAAACATTAAAAGGAAAATAAAAATAGAAACATAAAACAAGAAATTAACAGAAAATAATAGAAATAAAAATTATAAATTAACAAACTTAATTATATAAAATTATTATGTTAAATAAAGATGAATACCAACCTAGATCCATCTAACTCTGGATCTATCATGCGATGAGAGGGATCAAATCCCTCGAGGTGTAAACCTTCTTTTTGGAGTGTGGAATTTGAGAAAGGTTTGCACCTCAAGGGATTTGATTCCTCTCAGCGCATGATAGATCCAAAGTTAGATGGAATTAGGTTGGTTGAGTTGAAGGAAGCAATGACACATTTTTAGATTATCATTATTATGTGTATGTTTGAGATAAACTTCATACTTTGAAATTTATATTATGTTTTCTTTGTTTGAGATGACTATATCATTCGCTTCTTTAATTGTATTTTCGCTGCTTGTCTTGAATTGTTTCAGCAACTGCGGTTGGATGCTTTGAGTGGTTTGTGTGTTTATGTGTTTGGATTTGGATGGTAATTTTTTTGAATGTTAGAATTGGTGTGTTATATTTCTATATGTGTATATAATTGTTTGTTAGCAATTAGTTGGTGATAAAGAAGGGAAACAATCTTGTCAATAGTTTGCAAGATGCTTTGTTTGTTTGTGTTTGGATTTGGATGGTGATGTTTGTGAATATTACAATTGGTGTGTTATATTTCTATATGTGTATGTAATTGTCTATTAGTAATTAATTGGCGATGAAGAAGGGAGACAATTTTGTCAATCGTTTGCAAGAGGATTGATACTGCACATATATTTCATTTAATTTTAAGTATCACAACTTTTGACAATTAATAATTCTTAATAGAATCCATCGAGGTATTACTAAATATATTTTGAAGAGTAGTTTTAGTAATTTACTGCATCAAGATTTGTCTTGAAATCTGTTGACACCTAATCATTGGGATTAGGTGAACACTTGTAAATAATAGAAAATGAAGAGTCATCAGGAGGTGAAGCCCAAGAGTCACTCACTCATGTATATAACCATGAGTAATCCTAATGAATAAACATAATTCATTCGAGGAGTTACCTCTTGGCTTGACATGGTATCAGAGCCAGCTCCATTTTTAGTTTTTCTTCCCTTGTAACTCCCTTCTGCCATTTCTGCAATCTATTATACTCTCTGTCATTTGTGTTAGTTTTATTGAATGCATGAATAGTATGTGTTTGGTGAAAGGTATGCTCTTTGTCCTCACACAGCCCCTCCTCCATATGTTGGTTGTTAATACAGTGCACTCGTTGACTATCAATGCTCCTCTCTACCAAACTTTGACTACATTCAATGGTGCTAACTTCACATCGCTCGGGCCCTTGGCCTCTCCCCTCGACCTTGGTCCCTTAGCTCCAATTCCGCACAATTTTTCTGCACAGTTGATACCACATAGTTCATATCCACTCATCCATACTCTAACATCAACAGCAAACCACCTCCTCCCTGTCGACAACAGAGTTGCATTACTCCCATACTATGGCACTCCAAACTCGCTTGGCATATGGGCATGTCAAGCTGATATACAATCTGGTTGTTCCATCAAACAATGGAGGGGGCTCTGATTTGGATTTGCCATATGCAGCTATACACTGAGCCGCCTCAACAATTTCATTATTTTAATTTGAAAAAGTGGATTCCATTGCTAAAGACAACATCGCATTGGCATATACGCTGGCCCATTGCATACATCTACGCTTACCCATTGCAAACATCTACGTTGTCCCCTATATGTTATCTACGCTCTCTCCATATCATGCTATCTACGCTCACTAGCTCCCTAAAATACTTCCTCCCCCACATAATCCATCTCCCATATAACAACTACCCCACATAATTCCTCTGTCCTCAAATATCAAATTGCATTTGTTGCACTAGAAGTGCATTTTTAGCCACCATAACTACATTTATTTCCATCAAAAGTATAATTCTTTTTATAAAATATAAATTTTAAAATGCATTCATTGATATCTATAGTGGGAGTGGTTATCATTAGGAAGGAGAACTATCTTGAGTGGTCTCAAAAGATCAAACACACTCTCATTTTCAATGATGTCTGGAAAGGAGTTTGTGTAGGAGAAGGAGATAATGAACATACAAAGCCTACCTCATACAAGGATTTTTCCATTTGGGAAAACAAGAATAGCAAGACCTATGCCTTGATTGTAGCATCTGTAAATGAAGAGGTGATTCACCATATTTCACCATTTTTAAATGCTTTTGAAGCCTTACAAAAGTTGAAGGAACTCTATGACTCACACTCTACGCTTGAAGTTATCCAATTGATGATTAAATTGTTCAGTCTTGAATTACAAAATGATGATCCTCTTCCTCTAGCATCAGAAGTAAAATCTATTATGCATGATATCAAAGTCACTATTGTTGAACTATACATTCCTCTGATAGATTTTGTGAAGGAACTTTATCCCACTTATTCAAATTATCTTGAGCCATTGCAAGCAAATGGAAACCTCAAAGAGATTATCTTTGACTCCCTTGTGAATAAATTTGCTGAGAGAGAGAAAGCTTTTGGGAAGAAGACAACTCCTCAATCTTTTGAATAAGTTGTGTGTTTTGCACATAGAGAGAAGAATCATTCTCAAGATTCTTCCAAAGGAAGAGGTGGTTAAAGAGGAAGAGGAAGAAGAAATTTCAGAGGCAAGGGGGGTAGACACTCTCAAGGAGAAAAGTTTGATCTTCATTGAATACGTTGCAATAGAGATGGATGGCATGATGCATCCACAGGCAAGTTTCCTTGGGACAAAATTGAGAAGGAAAGAAATCAAGCCAAAGGTAAAACTAATGACAAAGAGAAAGGTTAAGCACCTGAATCCTCTCACTATGTTATGTTGCTAGTTTGACAGCTAATTAATGTAAATTTGGGTAAATTGTATTAGTTATTGACAAGTTCGTTTCATACCGAATCAGCAGTTATGTAACGGAGGGTCATATATAAAACTGATGAATGCTCAAACTAATGTATGGAGAATCATTTATTGATTGAATAGAGATTCCAATCCCTTGCCCCATGGATGTTTCCTTGACACTCTGTCAGGGTTTTACCACGTAAATCCTGAGTTATTACTTGTGTGTTTGTATTCAGTTTTCCTGTCAGTTACATTCCTTTCTTGGTTAATTTATAACTATAATGCCTTCTTTCTTGATCAGTAACTCATCTAACAACAAATGGTATCAGAGGCAGTTGAGTTGAGCCAGTTGTTGAGTTTTTTAGAGACAAATACGTCCCAGTCGATTTGAGTGAAATTTGTGTGAAAGAAAAGGCTGCATAAGAGCCTGAGTGGTCTTTTTTTGCCTCTGCGTGTGCATAGACCAAAGCTCAGAGAGCCTACCACCCGTCTACGTGAATACCAAAGCCTCTACCCTCTGCATGTGTTCTCTGCATGGACAAAGGAGGTCGTCACCGTTGCTGCCCGTTCAGCCATTGTTGCACTTATTGTTGGCTTGTAAACTGTGAGGAGGAAGGTGTGCCCGTGTCTAGAGCCCCGTGGAGTTGTTGCTAGCTTGGAGGGCTGCCTTTTGGAGAATACCTCTACCTCTGCGTGCTAGAGCCATGGTTGACCTGCGTGTTGGTCTTGTGCTGACTTGAAAGGAACCTGCCTCTGTTGTTGTTGGAAACCTGCCCTAAATCCACTAGTTGTTGCTGGAAACCCTGCTTTGGCTTATCTGAGAAAGAAGTTGCCGAGTGAAAAAAAAGGGGCCATCAGTAAAAGAGAGGAATGATGTATGGAGCGTCCACCGTTGTTTGAAAGAACCACGTTGCCACTGTTGAAAGAACCACGCTGCATACCAGTTTGATTAGCAGAAAGCCAGTCTGAGCCTGCTGAAGCTGAGAGTATCCAAAACAAAAGAACTACTAGTTTCAAGAAAGTTGGATAATTTTTTTTTTGAAAAAATTGTTGAAGGGTTTCTCTGGTTAAGAAAAAAACGTGAAATTTTTCTATTCTGGAATAGTAACAGAAAATTTGAACAAAGTTTTTTGAAGGGGATTAGATTCAAAAAGATTTTTTATAAACAAGCTCAATTTTTTGTAAGGTTCAAAATTGTAGAAAGGAGTTTCTTTATTAAAAAAAAAGGCTCAAATTTCTGAAGAGGAAACCAGAAATCGAAGAAATCTTAAGAGGAAACCAGAAATTGAAGAAACCCTAATCCCTTGTTTTTTTTAGAAACCTAATTAATAGAAGCAAATTGGAAAGAAATGGCCAAGATGTCGAATGCAAAGTTCGAGGTGGAGAAATTCACGGGCAAGAGAAACTTTTCTCTTTGGAAACTGAAAGTTAAGGATTTGCTGGTGCAACAAGGGTTGCACAAGCCATTGGACAGGGAAAATAAGAAACCTGCAACCATGACTAATTTAGACTGGGAGGACTTGGATTTCTGAGCTCTCAGTACCATTAGGTTATGCCTCGTGGATGAAGTTCTCTTCAACATTGTTGAAGAGAGTACAGCGTCAGGTTTATGTGGAAAACTGGAAAAACTATATATGACAAAGTTGTTAACCAATAGAATTTATTTGAAAAGACAATTGTACAGTCTTCGAATGAAGGAAGGTTTAAAAGTTGCAGAACATTTGAATGTTTTTAATACACTTATATGCTAATTAACATATATGGAAGTTAAACTTCAGGAAGAAGACAAAGCTATAACCTTGTTGTGTTCTCTGCCCGAATCATGGGTTCACTTCGTAACTTCAATCAATTTGAGCACCGTTAATTCTTTGAAATTTGAATCAGTTGCGGGATCTCTCTTGTCTGAAGAAGTACGAAGGAAATCCAGTAATGAAACAGCTACATCAGAAGCCATGATAGCTAGAGGGTAGTCAAAGGAAAGAGGAGAAAAAACAAGGGGATCTTCCAGATCTAAATCAAAGGGAAAGAAGTGTAAGGCAAAATGTTGGCACTGCAATAAAATTGGACACCTGAAGAAAGATTGTTAGAAACGATAAGAGTCTGATAACTCGAAGAAGGAAGCAAATCAGGTTGATTTAGGTATGACAGACGAAGTTTTATCTGCTGAATAATTATGTATGATAGATGAAACTTCATATAATGTCTCTCAGGGTGTTGAAAGCTAGTCGTTATACTCTGGTGCCTCTTAACACATGTGTCCACACAGAAATTGGTTTACTTCATATGAAAATGTAAATGGTAGTTCTGTGTTTATGGGTAATAATGTATCATGTCAAACTGTTGGGATGGGAAATATCAGGATTAAAATGTATGATAACACAGTTAGAACATTAACTAGTGTTAGACATGTACCTGATTTGAAGAAAATTTTGATTTCTTTGGGAGTGTTGGATTTGGATGGTTATAAGTTTATAGGTCAGAATGGCGTGCTGAAAGTCTTTAAAGGCACCCTAATTATTATGAAAGCAGAAAATGTTGGAAATATTTATAGACTCAAAGGAAGTACTCAAATCAGTGAAGCAGTGATTGTGTTAGAAAAAGAAGAAGCAGGTACTCGCCTATGGCATCAGCGATTGGGTCACATGAGCGAGAAAGGCCTTCAAATATTAATGAAACATAAATCTCTTCTCGATCTGAAATATTTGAATTTGGATTTCTATAAACATTGTGTGTATGGAAAACAGTGTAAATAGAGATTTAAAACTGGAAATCATAATAGTAAAGATATTTTAGACTATATTCATTCTGATCTGTGGGGACCATCTCCTGTTGTATCATATGGAGGTGTTATATATTTTTTAACGTTTATTGATGATTTCTCCTGTAAAGTTTGGGTCTTTATTCTAAAAAATAAAGCTGATGTATTCAATATCTTTAAATAATTTAAAGCAATAGTAGAGAAAAGAATAGGAAAATCAATTAAATGTTTAAGAACTAACAGTGGTGGTGAATTCACTTCAATAGAATTGAAGAATACAGTAAGAATGAAGGATTTGTTAGACACAAAACTGTTGTTTATACTCCTCAGCAAAATGGTGTTGCTGAACGTATGAATCGGACTCTTATGGAAAGAGCATGATAAATAAATAAAAATATAAATAAACTAGACGCATGGTAAATAAATAAAACCTCTTTTTATATTTAGTCCATAACCCTCGTTCTATTTATGAAGGCTCAAGAAAGAGGTTTTATTTAAGTGAATCCTATGGGCCAAATACCATATTTGTAAAAGAGGTATGGTAAATTAATAAAAATATAAATAAACAAGAGGTATGGTAAACAAATAAAACATTTTTTTATATTTACTCCATAAGTCACCTTATATTTACGAACACTCAAAAAATGCATTATATTTAGGTGAAAACTATGGGCAAAATACTATGGGACAAATACCATGGACTAGATTGTTATTAATACCATGCAAAAAAACATTATTAACCCTAATATTAGTATTAATAAAAATAAAAATGGCACATGGTATTGACCCATGGTATTCACCAAAATGGCACATGGTATTGACCCATGTATTCACTTGGAATGTAGCCTATTTAAATGGGGGAATTAAACCAGAATAGATCCATCTTTATTCTGGATCTACTA
>APFE030856872.1:27662-46581 GCA_000404065.3 Pinus taeda
CTCCAGGTTTATGATAACCCATGGTAATACCATGGTATTCATGTGAGAATAGACTATTTAAAGGGGAAATTCTATCATCTTAGATCCATCTTAATTTTGGGTCTATCGAGTGCTCAGAGGGATAAATAGATTTCATCCCCCTAAGAGTGGTAGATGTGGAGTTAAGATGGATATAGGTTGGTTTTTATGATAATGAAGATATTAAATAAACTTAGGAAATTATATTGTAAAAACATCTTAAGGTGAATGGTTAAAGCATAGACATTAGACAAGTATATTTGAATACTTTGTTTTAAACTTAAACAAATCCAGGGCTAAAAGGAATGGATTGATTGCACTAGTCATCCTTCTATAACTTTCCAACATAGGCTGGAGTAAACAGATTGTAATTTGGGTAATTTTCTAACTGCAAACAGGAACATACTTGTGTATTGGCAGGGTGGTTACGAGATCCCTAGAAGTGATGAATTTGAATTTTTCTTGGTTTTATATGTAGTATTAGGTTTTTTCTCATGCTTTCTGTGAATGACACGGGTGAATTTTATCCTACACCCACTAGGTTATCGATATGTGATTTCAGTAATTTTGATTTCAAAAGATATTTTAAAGAAATGCAATGATTTCATTTGTGTATTCAATAAACACAATATTCTAATGGAATTCTGCATTTGTGGTTTACCTATACATATTCCATGGAGAAGTATTAGTGGTGTGACATCAATTGTCCTCAAGCAGAGGCTTTAGTTTTACTCTTTTCTGGAAGCAAATACTTTCTTCCAACATTTTTGAGTTCCATGAAAAGTTTGAAAGTCCTAATAGTATTCAATTATGGGTTCAAGAAAGACATAGTATTCAATTATGAGTTAAAGAGATCCACATTGAATGATCTATCGGCCTTATCTTCACTTAGTTTAAGACTATTCACTTGGAGAGGCTGCATGTGCCCCCACTTCAAGAGCATAGTAAAGTCATGTAGAACTTAGAGAAGCTATCTTTAAGCTTTTAGTTAAGATTGGAAAAATGTCTAGGTTCAATAACACCAGTCAAGCATTAAGCTTCCAATAATGCTAGATTTTAACTTGGAGCACTTTTGTGATTTGGAGTAGATGTCCCCTCGTATTTGTGACACATCTTCAGTTGTGAATTGGACTATTACTAACTGTCATTTCCTTCGAAAGTTACCTAATGACTTGGGGAACCTCAACTCTTTAAGAATGTTAAGGAAGGAAAGAAAGTACATTATGCTAATTTCTCTTATGCTTTTCAAGTTTTTCTTGGATATCTACAACATTTCAGGTAGGAAAGTACATTCTATTAATGAAAATTTGTCTTGATAGAAAGGCCCAATTTCAAATTCTAATGCTTTAAAAAAACATTGTATAACTGTAATGTTTCTAAAAGGAAAGCACATTTTTTCAATTTAAGTATCATGACCCCATATTCCAACTTATTTTTCAGTAACCCATTAGGCTTTGTAGCTTTGAATAAATCCATGTCTTTTGATAAGATCCTCTTCCAAATTAGAATGTAGTTTCCTTTTGGCAATAACCATATACAATTTCTTGATTTTGTTATTGAGAAAACAGAGGTTGTGAAAGAAGCCTGTGCCATAAAAGGACTTGATTAATTGATTATGTATCAATTATGGCTCTTGATGTAATAATGTCTTGATTTTGTTGCTTGAAAATAGAGGTTATGCTTTACTATTTCACATAATTTCTTACAATCTTTCCATAAGTATTGATTTGTAATCTCAGTCACCGAGGGATGATAATAATGACAAAGGTAATATTCCATGGTTTGAAGTTCCCCTCTTACTAAATATTTAAATATATCACCACAATTTAACTATTAGTTAAAGGAATTGTATTTGATTTGTAAATAATTCATTGTTTGATTTATAGATTTTGATTTTTTACCTTTTTGAATTTTTTCTTAAATTTGGTATGAGATATCTTCCAAGATTTGGGTTCCCTAGTTTCCCCACCATAGCTACTAGGTTTAGATGCTATCATTAAATATTCTCAGAACATTGCAACTTTTCTAGTAAGTTTTCTTTGAGACATTGTTGTTGCTTTTCCATGGTGTTAATGAAAATAAGCATTGCAACTAGTGCCATTATTTAGATTAAGTGCCAAAATCTAGGTGTTCTTGTAATGATGGAGTGATTGTTTTCTAGCTACTAAGGCCATATGCATTTTTATCTCTTATGTTGTCCTGACATATCCAAATTTAGAATAAGAATTGAGGTCTCGTTTCCACTTTATATTGCAGTCAGTTTCTTGAACATAATATATAGTAGATTATCTTTTACTAATCAACTATCGATGTGATCCCTCGCAGGAAAGGAAATTCAAAGTGACTTTGATTTCACATTGATTTGTCAAAACATCCACATAGGAAAGGAGATTCAAAGTGACACTGATTTCACACTGATTTTTCAAAATGGAGGCAAGAGAAAAGGAAACATTGTATTCAACAATGCTCTTAATTTCATATGTACATGCACAGACATATTAGTAGAAAATATTGAAGGGTTGCCTAAGTATAATTTTCCATTCCACTACATTCTTTACAACTTGTAAATAAATAACTCAGAACAATTCATTACACTAATTGTTATTCTTTATTAATCAATGGTCAAGATTTTGATATTGAACTGGCTAAGATTTTTCTTCCTTCTGTGAAATTGTGTGTTCTATAATGCTTCTTTTCCATTCACTATGTATAGCATATAAAGTGTGTCTAATGGAGTAGGAATATTGGAAAGTCTTGTGATCCTTGAGCTATGTTACAAGGCAGAAACCCAACGGGGCAGGGTAGGTGCATCCCTACAAAGGGGTCACAAATACCAAAGTTGGTATTGGCTAGTGCCTTGAGCTAGAAAATTTCCTTTACCCTTGTACTAACAGTGAATTTGGAGATGATTCTAATATTATCTTTATAAGATTTATATTAGTTAAGATTGATGAATAAAATTCATGAGACATGAGCTAGGATGTCCTTGCAAGGTGGTTGTTGATTATTGAAAGCTATGATGGCCACCATGTCAGGCCAGGTGGTCACACTCCCTTGATCGTGAGCACGATTGTGATCAAGATGGAAGACTTCATAGTCTAGATTGATTGTTTAGCAGTGATATTTAGTGGGCTCATTCAAAAAAGCTTCTATTTCACTAATCCTTTTTATAGAGTTTTCACATTCAATTTCCAAAGGTTTTAATTACACTATAGAGTTGAGTTTTGAGAGAGTTATGATTCACAGTGTTAAGTATAGCAAATATGACACTTGAACGAAGACAAGCATAGTAGAGGTATCAGACTCTATTATAAGCTTACCTGCATATTATAAGGGACTTGGTTGGCTTTTTTATAATTTTATAAACAAGTTCCATGTCGTGGAAATGTGAAAAAAACAGTGATATTGCCACCATGTGGCTCTTGTCATATATGGTTTTATACTTTTTCAAAAAATTCTCTAAAATTTCACAATCCTAAGATTCACTAGGACTTTACAAAGTTTTATTATTTAGTGAAAAACTCGCCAAGATCTTACAAGATTTTATAATTGAGTAAAATATTCGCCATGCCTGGTGAGAGATTCACCAAAATTATATATAAATATTATATTATTGATAAAATCACCTTCCATTTTTCCTATATACCATGGAGATTCTCCCATTTATTATACATATAAATTTGGGGGGGTTCTTAAACTTTTCCCCGATGGAGATACACAGAGATAGGAAAAATGGTAAGCTTTGGTTATCACAGCAGAAGTATGTGGAGAAAGTACTTGAAAAGTTCTGTATGAACAATGTGAAACCTGTTAATGTTCCATTAGCTTTCCATTTTAAGCTTTCTTCGATTGAGTCCTAGAACTGATGAAGAAAAGCAGTATATGTCTCATGTACCATATGCAAATGTTGTAGGCAACTCAATGTATGCGATGGTATCTACATGACTTGACATTTCACATGCAGTTGGAGTTGTTAGCAGGTTCATGGAAAATCCAAGTGAATAACATTGGCGAGCAGTGAAATGGGTGCTTCGATATCTAAGAGGCACAAGTGACCATTGCATCATCTTCAATGGTAGTGAAGGATCAGTCTACGAATATGTAGATGTTGATTATGCAAGTGATTTGGACAAAAGAAGATCTACTACAGGTTATTTCTTTACTCTTGCAGGTGAAGCAATTATTTGGATGTCAAAGCTTCAAGAAATAGTTGCATTGTCCACTACCGAAGCAGAATACATAGCTGGTTCAGATGCCAATAAAGAAGCAATCTGGTTAAAGGGTCTACTTGATGAGATTGGAAGGACGCAGGAGAAATTGAATGTACTTTGTGAAAATCAAAGTGTTATTCATTTGGCTACAAATCTTGCTTATCACAGTAGAACCAAGCACATTGACGTAAGGTATCATTTTCTGAGACATGTGATCGATAGCGGAAAAGTAGCTCTTCAAAAGGTCCATAAGTGAGATAATTGTGCAGACATATTCACAAAGCCAGTTACAGTAGAGAAGATGTGATGGTGTTTAGCTTCTCTAGCTTGCAAAAAAGATGATGAATGGAAATGGGCAAGGGATTAGAAAAATTGTTGTCAAGGTGGAGTTTGTTGGTAGTTGACAACTAATTAATGTAAATTAGGGTAAATTGTATTAGTTATTGACAAGTTGGTTTCATACCGAATCAATAGTTATGTAATAGAGGCTCATATATAAAATGGATGAATGCCCAAAATAATGTATGGAGAATCATTTATTGATTGAATAGAGATTCCAATCCCTTTCCCCATGGATGTTTCCTTGACACGCTGTCAGGGTTTTACCACGTAAATCCTGAGTTATTACTTGTGTGTTTATATTCAATTTTCCTGTCAATTACATTCCTTTATTGGTTAATTTATAACTATAAATGCCTTATTTCTTGATTAGTAACTCATCTAACAACATGTTGTGGCTCATTGAAATATTGGAGTAAATGAAAACTTGTTTAATGCTTCACTTGCTTCTTGGGAAAATTATTGGTTGCTTGATTCAAGAGCAACTTGTCACATGACATTTAGAAGAGATTTTTTTGAAGAATTTATTGACAATGTTGATGGAGTAGCATACTTTGCAGACAAATCAAAACTCAAGCCATTAGGGCTTGGCACAAATAGACTCAAATTGCTTGGTCTTCCAGACTTTCTTCTGCATGATTTTTTATATCTCCCACAGTTGAGGAGAAATTTGTTGTCCTTGGTCCACATACACCACCAAGGACACTCCATTCATATGTTTGATGGCAAGGTTGAGGTCTGAAAAGCATCAGATCACTCACTTTTCATGACCTCTGCTCGTGCATAAAATTTCTCATACAATTCTCATTATGATTAATGTACATTTCCATCAAGTATTTTATGGCATGTTATATTTGGACACTTGAAATATGAAAACCTTCGCTTGTTGAAGAAAAATGGTGTTACTAGTTTGCCTACAATCCCTAGGAAACTTAAGCAATGTGATGCTTGTATTCTAGGAAAGCATAGCAAATAATATTTTCATGATTCACATTCTAGAGCACATAGAAAACTTGAACTCATTCATTCAAATTTATGCAATCCAATTCTTGTTCCTTCTATAAATGGAAATAAATATATGATGACATTTATTGATGACTACACTAGAATGTGTTAGGCTTATTTATTGAAGAACAAATGTGATGATTTTTAAACATTCAAGAAATTTCATACACGGATTGAAAATTATGCACAATCTCATATTGGCTCTATTCGCACTGATAATGGAAAATAATACACTTCAAATGAATTTGAAATCTATCTTCGCCAACATGGAATCAACCATCAAAAAATTGTGCCTTAATCCCCAACAGAATGGAGTAGTTGAAAGAATGAATAGGACAATCTTAAATATGGTACAATCCATGATGATTTTCAAGAATGTAAAATTGAAATTTTAGGCTGTTTCAGTTCTATGTGTTGTATATGTAACGAATAGATGTCCATCTAATGCTATCAGAAACGAGACTCCTTATGAAATGTGGTATGGCCACATTCCTTCGATAAAGCATCTCAGGGTCTTTGGTTCCACCTGTTATGCCTTGATACCAAAGGTACATAGAAACAAACTTGGTGCAAGGAATCGTAAGTGTGTCTTCTCGGGGTATTAAAATACATCCAAAGCATATTGTCTCTATGATGAAATTAATAAAAAATTGTTATATCTAGAGATGTAATCTTTATTGAATCTTCCAAAGCTAACAATATTGTTGAGCGACAACTTGATTTCTTAGAAAGATTTAGACATGCAAAATCATTTCAAGAATTTGATAATAAAATTCCAGATCTTGAAGGGGGGATTCCTATACCGGATCAATCTGTGGAATCTTCTTCTGAAGCACTCTCTCCCCCACATGAAACTCCAACCACTAATTATACTTTGAGTGATGTGATTGATGGAATTGGGAGACTCAATTTTGATTTGGTCCCAACTCAGTCAACTAAGAATCTTGGACCATCTTAGAAAGGTCCCCCAAAGTGGCTGACAAAGACACTTGAAAGTGGTCTTCTTGATGAGACTGGAAAGACAGGAACAAGAAATTCAACTAGGAAAAATGGAGGTGATGTACATGATTCTGATTCACTTGTTGATATGGATGTTTCCATAGATTTTGAACCAACTTCCTTTAAAGAAGTCACTTCTCATGATGAATGAAAAGAAGTGATGCAAAATGAGTATTATTCCTTGATAAAGAATGGATCTTGGAAGTTGGTTGATCCTCCATTGGGAACCAAACCAATTGGCTGCAAGTGGATCACAAGAACAAGTATAAAACTGATGGCACACTTGACAAGCACAAAGGCAGGGTTGTCGCAAAAGGTTTTTCACAGAAGGAAGGGGTTGATTATGAGGAGACTTTTTCCCCCACGGAAAAATGGGCTAGCATCTGGACACCTTTTGCCTTAGAAGCTCAAAATGGTTTGAAAGTCCATCAAATGGATGTAAAAACTGCTTTCTTGAATAGAGATCCAAGAGAAAATATTTTTATGTCCTAGCCAAAAGGATTTGTTGTGAAGGGACATAAACATAAAGTATGAAAACTTGTGAAATCCTTGTATGACCTCAAGCAAGCACCTCGAGCCTCATATGAAAAGTTAACCGATCATCTTCTGAAACTCAACTTAAAACATTATGATGTTGATAATGCAACTTAGCTTGTCAAGAAAGTTAGAAAAACAATTGTATATCTTGTCGTATATGTAGATGATATTTTGATGACATGGAACAACGAGAGATACATTGCATCCATAAAGAAGGAATTGAGGAAAGGTTTTGAAATGACTGACATGGGGTATATTCACTACTATCTTGGTATTGAAGTAACTCAACATCTGAAGTCGATATTCCTCTCTCAAAAGAAGTACATTAGAGATTTGTTGAACATGTTTGGCATGGCTGAGTGCAATCCTCTGACTACTCCAATGGAAAAAAACTTAAAGCTCACATCCATTGAAGGAAAATAAATTGAGGATGCAACAAAGTATAGACAGCTTGTAGGAAGTCTCAACTACCTGACTACTACCAGACCAAACATTTAGTTTGTTGTTGGAATCCTCTCCGGGTTTATGCAACAACTTTGTGAGGAAAATTGGTCTGCTGCAGAAAGAGTTCTGAAGTACTTGAAGAGAACCCAAGACTTTGGACTCAAGTATACATAGGTGGGCGACTTTAGCTTGATTGGATACTCTGATTCAAACTTCAATGGAGACAAAGAAACTGGGGTATCTACTTTAGGCTATGCTATGAGTCTTGGATCAGGAGTTGTCTCCTTGAGATCACACAAACAATCAGTTCCAGAAGATTCCACAATAGAGGCAGAATATGTGGCAACAACTAAGGCAACAAAAGAAATTGTGTGGTTCAGGAAAATTATGGAAGACTTGCAGATAAAACAAGTACATTCAACTCCACTCATGATTGCAAACACCTCTGCAATAAAGTTGGCCAAGAACCCAAAGTTCCATGATCGAATGAAGCACAACAATACAAAATACCATCTGATTCAACATCATGTTCAGGCCAAGACAATACATCTACGCCATTCTTCCACCAATGAGAAGATTGCATACATCTCCACTAAAGTGCTTGCAAGAGAAAAATTTTAAATATTCAAAATGATGCGTGGAGTCACCAACATCCCTTTAGATTAAGGGGTGGGGGGGAATGTTGACACCTAATCATTAGGATTGGGTGAACACTTGTAAATAATGTAAATAGTAAATAATGGAAAATGAAGAGTCATTGGGAGGTGAAGCCCAAGAGGCACTCCCTCATGTATATAACCATGAGTAATATTATTGAATAAACATAATTCATTTGAGGAGTTACCTCCTAGCCTGACAAAATAATTTGTTTCATTTCTAATGTTTTTTTTTATCAAGTAAGAGTAGGAACTTCTATTAATCTAGCCAATAATGCATAGTGTGCATGTAGCCACACCTGCTTTGTGAGAGATCAACAGACAGCAGGGTAGGCAAAATCTGAACCATGCACCCAAAACCATGAGAAAATCGGTGAGATCCAGCCAAACACTTTGGGAAAAAAGTAAGCAAACGACCATCTGGTTGTAATGACCTGCACCAAATGAAACCTTGAACTCCTTGGAACACGGGTCCACAGAACCAAGGCCCACAAAAATGCCACAAATGACCCGCTGAGGGTCCACAAGAATGATAACATCAAACCACCCTTAAAACTTTCTTACGAACTCGACGAAAACTTTAGGCACAACTCCCAAAACTTTTTCAGGTCTGAAACACCAAACCAACTAACACGAACAAATCTCCACCATTGAACACCCGAATTGGATCCAACAGTCTTTGAAGATATCAGGTGGACAAGTAGCGGGAGGGTTAACTAGCCAATGAGGGTGGTTTTCTCTCACCTCCTCGCCGTAACGTGTCACACGAATAGTGGAATCGGGGTCCAACCTCAAAAAACTAGATACCACTTGGACCTTGCCTGATATACCACTTGTGGTTTTTGAATCAATCGTCTCGCGAAAAAGCATGGACGCTCTTTCGCCAAGCAATAACCGTTAATCCAGTCCGGCGGGCGGTTCTTGAGCCTTCCTCCCATATTCTCTGTCAAACACCATCTAAGCAATATGAAAATGGACGACCAAACCTGTGGTACTTCCTGAGTCAATCCTTTCTCCACCCAACCGAAAGAAAACAGAGTTTTGGATTGCAGCCAAAACCAAAAAGGGCAAACGATTTAAGGTTCTCCATCCTCTCGCCTGTCTCCTAAACCCCTTTGATCCATCCTGTTAATCCATAGCTCCATATCTATGTTTGCCTGACAGAGACAATCCTCCCACAGTTTTCCTAGACGTAACAAATCCCAAGCATACCGAGAATCCTTGTCCCTATTGGTGACTCCTTCATTTGCCAAAAGATCTGCTAACATGTTAGCTTTCCTTTTCACATGGACAAATCTGACATTTTTTAGGGCTTACGGGTGGGAGTAGATACGGTGAAAGGCCTGCAAAAGCTTCCAATGCTTCGACACTTTATCTGGAGAAGTTCCATTGAATATTTTCTTGGTCGCTCTAATAATCAATTCCAAATCTACTTCAATGATAACATTATGTGAATTTTCATCCACAAGGATTTCCAAGCATTGCTCTAATGCCATGAGCTCTGCCATGTTATTAGTGGCCTTCCCCAAGTGGCCATGGAAGATCTTCTTTATTTTCCCCTGATCATCTCTTATGGCACCCCCAAAGCCAGCTAATCCTAGGTTGCCCTTAGATGCTCCATCTATATTAACCTTTAAGAAACCATAAGGAGGAGGCTTCCAAATGTTAACATCTATATTTATTTGGCTCGCTCCCTTTATTATTCCCTATGGGCTTATGGACTGGAGACCCAAATGAAGTATAATACTCGCCTCTTGGGATAGAAGAGGATCCTTAGGAAGTGTCCTCAACAAGCTTCTTACTATATCTTTGAGCTGCCTTAGAATTTGGTCAATTATGTGTTGGGGCTTGCTTGTTTTGTTTTTGAAGATCTGACTGTTGCACTCTTTCCAAACATTACAGATAACAAAGCCTGGAACTAGAATCCAGGCTTTATTAATAATATCATTCCCTGAGAATTTCTTTCTCCAGTTCTTCAAAGTGTTGGATATGTTGATTTTGTCCCTATCAGTTTGTCTAAAGATTGAGGCCACCCAATCCCACATGTTGGATGTGAAAGTACAAAGGTTGAGAAGGTGTTCCATCATCTCCTCATGTGAGCCACAGAGGTAACTTTGGAAGGACCAATGAAGCCTTTCTTTAAGAGATTCTCCCAAGTTAAGATCTTCCTTTGATACACTAGCCAAATGAATAAATTTATTTTCATCCAATGGGGGCTCTGCCATAGTTTCTTCCAAACTTGATCAGGATTCAGATAGTTAAATCCTGTAACTTCCTATTTAGCATATTTTAGGTTAAAGTTACCTTCTGTGTTCTTTCCCCATCTTAATTGGTCAAGTGAGGAGGAAAACATAATCCTTCTATGCTCTAGATCCTAGGTGAGAGCGTCTGCCTGGGCCTTTAGATGACTCTCATCACTATGTCCTAGATCCTTCCAATTCCTCCATTTTCCATTATTCCTTTCCTGGTCCCAAAATTATTTTACCTAAATTAGGCCTTTGTTATCTGTGTCACTCTTGAGAGCTGCTAATTCATCCTTATAAATTTTGGGTTCCTGTTGCCAGTTGTCCTCCCAAAATCGAGCTAGGTTTCCTGCTCGTATTTCCCATAAACATTGTTGCTGAACAATACTTTTATTTTCCCAGGCAAGGTTCCAAATATGGGAGCCCCTGATTTTCCCTGACATTCTAATGTGATCCTTCTCCTACCAATACTTGGCATATTTTTGTTTCCAAATCTTAGCCTAGGGAGCAGTCGACTCCTTGATCCATCTCCACCAACGTTTGGCTCCCGAAACTCTGCTGAGGGTCTCAGGACCATGAAGCCCCAAGCCACCATGGATTTTTGGCTTGCAAAGCTTGTCCCAAGCTACTAAAGCCCACTTCTTTTTCTCTTCCCCCCTGCCCCACAGAAATTCCCTTTGTATGCTCCTTATCTGCTTCTTAATGTCTTGAGGAGCAGGAAGAGCCAAAAACATGAAAATGGGAATGGCTTGCAAGACTGCCTATGTGAGCACAAGGCGCCCTACCAAATTTAGTGACCTGCATCTCCATTTTTTGACCTTGACATGAGGTTTATTTAATATTGGCTCCCACACTTTCTTGCTTAGAGGTTTGTCAGTAAGAGGTATGTCAAGATATTTGGAAGGTAGTTGTTCCCTTTGAAACCCAAGAATTTTGGTAATGTTTCTTTGAATAGCAATATTAGTGTTAAAGAAAAAGACTTTGGACTTGTTGAGGCTTACCTCTATGCCTGTTGCCATAGAAAAGTCATTTAAGATGTTTTTGATTGCTCTGGATTCCCTGATTGTGGGTATGCCCTGTAGCATTGTATCACCCGCAAATTGTTAATGAGTGTTTACTGCTCCATCCAAGGTGAGTTTGATACCCTAGATTCGTCATTCTGCATTTTCCATTTTGATCACTCTAGCTAGCCCTTCCATCATGAGAACGAAGAGGAATGGTGAGAGCAGATCTCCATGTCTGAGTCCTCTGGAGGGTGTGAAGGTTCTTTATGGAGCTCCATTAAGTAGTATGGAAAAAGTGGTCATTGTGGCTAGTGCCATAACCCATCTTATCGAATTTTGGTCAAAGCCATAGGCTCTTAGAATTTCTCTTATGTAAGACCAACTTAGCTTATCATAGGCTTTAGCTAGGTCCAACTGAATGATCATACCAGCTTGTTTGTTGCTTTTGAGAGAGTGTACCAACTCATGAGCTTGGATGATATTGTTAATGATTCGTCTTCCTTCCACATAGCATGTTTGCTCCTCTGAGATTAGAGATGGTAGAAGGGGCTTGAGTCTATTGGCTATCACTTTGGAAATAATTTTATACACCACATTACATAAGGCTATGGGTCGAAAACCATCTGGAGTCATGGCATTTTCCTGTTTTAGGATTAAAGCTATGAAGGAAGCATTAAGAGCCTTCAGAACCTTTTTGGATTTTCTTGAGTCTTCCACAACCTCGAGGATATCCTATTTGACTGTTTCCCAGCAGGCTTTGAATAATTCTACATTGAATCCATTTGGGCCTAGTGCTTTTCCATTTTGCATTTCATTAATCACTTCACTGACCTCCTCTTCCAACAATGGCCTATTAAGATTGTGGTTGTCCTCTCTGGTAACCAACTAAGGGATATACTGAGTGAAATGGTCAATGAACCTGGATCTATCCTCCAGTGGATCCTTTGCAATATTGAGGAAGTGTTGTAAAAGGACCGATTCCATATCATTGTGAGAGACAAGCTCAATCCCTTAAGAATCTTTGATCTTTGTGATTCTATTGTGTGCCCTGTGAGCCATGGTGGATTTATGAAAGAATTTTGTATTTCTTTCTCCCTCTCTAATCCATTGTATCCTTGATTACTACCTCCAGAAAATTTCCTCTTGCAAGCAACGATCTTCCCATTCTTCCTGCAAAGAGTCAGTTAGCTTTTGCCGCTCCTCAATGAAGCCATCTGTGATGTTGATCTAATTGATCCCCTAGAGCTTCTACTAAGCTTCTCTTTTGGCTTTGAAGATATCGCCAAATTACGTTTTGTTCCAAAATTTAAGTTTGGATTTGATATGTTTAAGTTTCTGTTGGAGCATGAACATTTTAGTGCCTTGAATGTTCAAATCCTCTCTCCGCTATTTATCAATGTTACTGGTGAATTTAAGGTGAGAGAGCAGGCATTTTCAAACCTGAAAGGTCTGTTTCTCAGTGTCCCCATAAAGGTGGCTTCTAGCTGTACAGGCCACTGGTCTGAGCCTCCAAAGGGAAGAATGGAAGTCATCATGGTAGGGCCTGTGAGAAGGAGGTCCTCTAAAATAATAAATCTATCAAGTTTGGAAGCAACTTGAGAAGCCCCTCCCCTCTTGTTGTTCCATGTGAAGGTTCCATTTATTGTTTCAGTGTCCACTAGCCCCATGTTCATAATGAAGTTCTGGAAGGTCATGGATTCTCTGCCTAGTTATCTAATACCTCCTTTTTTCTCTGAAAGAGATCTTATCATGTTGAAATATCCTGCAACAATCTAGGGTATATTGGGATGTCTTGCTCTAAGATCCTCCAGGGAGATTAGAAGATTGAGTTTGTCTACTTGGTTTTGAGGTCCATAAACATTTTTGATCATGTATATCTCCTTATCACCTATAGGTTGACATACCAAAGAAATATAGTTCCTGGATGCTTCAGCATCCAAGATTCCAAATTTCTGTGGATCCCATAGCGTGATAATCCCCCCCACCGAGTTATTTGCCTTAACTTCTAGATACTCATACTTGATTAACCACTTACTATGAATTTCTCTTATCTTATCCATCAAACATTTTGTCTCATGAATAAAAACCATATTTGGTTTTTCTTCTTTCATTCTGTTACTAAGATTTATTTGTTTCCTTCTATTTCCTATGCCTCTAATATTTTAGGTTGTGAGCTTCATTAAGAAAGGTTAGTAAAGGAATATCTGGTGAGATCTTTCATCTTACCTTAGTTGATCAAAATTTTTCCACATTCGTTCAGCAACTCATTCTGTCTTTTTCTTCCTTTTTTCCTACTTGAGTTCTTTGGAGATTGTGCCTGTATATTTTCCATCATTTTGACCCCATTGGGCTCCTAGCTTTCATGATTTCTTTTGACTCCAGCTCCCTTTGATTGTGATCTCCATAGAAAGAGCTATTGTACCCTGTCATAATCGTCTTTTGGTAGGGAGTCCAATCCTATGATCTTCCCTTGTTCCAGAAATTTCTCTAGAACTAGATTTTCCCTATCTAGAATCTCCTGTAGTTCATGGTCCTCCATTCCCACTTCACTTGGAGTCATCTCATGGTCCCTATTGATCTCCATATACCTTGTTAGATCATCCTTTTGCTGGTTGCTTACTGTGATATCCTCCATGTCAGCTACATTTTCCTGCTCCTTGGTTATGTTCTCCACGTATTGGATTGTATCCTTGTTCCCCTCTTCTTCCTCTAGGATCTTGAAACTGTTGTCTCTTGTATGTCTATCCTCATTTATCTTCTTTTGTGGACGTTTACCCCCTTTCCCTTTTCCCCCAACCTTGGTGAAACCCTCGTGATTTCTATCCACAGTAGTTTTCCCATTACCTTCCAGATTGATTGTTGGGAAGACTCTAAATAGATTCCCATGTTCATGGCATTTGCACCACCTA
The DNA here is from genome assembly GCA_000404065.3 of Pinus taeda. Classification (NCBI taxonomy): domain Eukaryota; kingdom Viridiplantae; phylum Streptophyta; class Pinopsida; order Pinales; family Pinaceae; genus Pinus; species Pinus taeda. The sequence goes on from APFE030856872.1 coordinate 42,028, forward strand.
AATGGGATGTGCTCATAGTCCACAATCTGCACCCATTCTTCATCATACACTTCTAAAATTATTGCTTCTAGAAGGGCTCCATATAAGTCCATTTCCACACATATTCGGGCGAAGGATGTATATTTTCCTTTCAGAGTTTCCTCTGAGATCTTTAGAAAATGCCCCAGCTTGTTGCCTATTATTTTCATAGATTTTGGTAGCCAATAATCCAGAGGAAGGGAGTATAGTCTAATCCATACCAGTGTTGATGTGAATGTTTCACATTCCAGGACAAAGTACATCATCCATGGCCGCATGTAGAGTCCTGCCGCAGCATAGAAATATGGCCCCCCTTCAAACACTTTATCTTTGTCCTCTAGGATTGTGAACACCACTATGAAGAAGCCCTTAGAACCTAGATGGAGATGTATTCCCCCCTTTGGCTTCTAATGGCTCCTTATCCAGACATATAACACCCTCTCCGTCGGCCATAACCCCATGAATTTACATATGATCGCATGTTCCATCATATAATCCCTATGCGCTTGTATCGTTGGATCGCTCAATATGACCCGGGGAATGATGCTCGACTTGGGTTTGCATACCCCAGTAGGCTTTATGGAAGTAGGTTTTTCACTGTTGCCTCCATTCTGCTTTTCCTTACTTGTTTCCTGTTGATCCCCTTCTTGATCTTGAATTCCGTTTCATCCCAATATTCCCTTGCTTCTTGCCTCTGATACCTTCTCCAGAGGTTTTTTGAAATGCTTCTTTCCCGCGTCCTTACTTTCCTCAAGGAGCAGCACTCCCCCCTATGCATCCCACCATGGTACCCTAAGTCAAAACCCTAGCGCCAATTCCAACCCTAGCTCAAGTTGCAATCCATCCTCTCCTCCCTAGACATTGCATTTCAGAAGCCTTATGTTTTCTCAAAACCGTTTCATTTCTAATGTTTGAAAAAAATTATTTCCTTCAAAATATTTTGATGATTATTTTTTTATCTATAGTTCATTTTGCAAAAGTCAAGAAATAATGTAATTTTGAATTTTTTTAATGAGTGATATGATTTACAAAATCTTTACATTATTTGTTAGCTTTTCCATCTTTTCATATCGATTATATGAAAAGGATAGTTGAGATTGTAAATCATCCAATTATTTAACTCAACCCGTTGTAGTAAACATCATACATTATGCTCTCCAATATTAATAGGTTGTATTACTATAATACAAAAATCAATGCAAATTGTCAATCATTTTTGTGTGCTTACACTGAAATGCATCTAATGCACGCAGTTAAATAAGATTAGAAAACATATACACTGAAATCAATGAATCTAATGCAAGCAATCAGATAATATTAGAAATCAACATCTACAATAAAATCAATGCATCTAGTGCAATCAATCAAATCGGATTAGAAATCAGCATCTACACTAAAATCAATGCATCTAGGAAAAGCAATTAAATATGATTAGAAATCAGCATCTACACTAAAATCAAAGCATCTAAGACAAGCAATCAAATATGATTAGAATCAACATCTACACTAAAATCAATGCATCTAGTGCAAGCAATCAAATAGGATTAGAAATCACCATCTACATTGAATTCAATGCATCTAGTGCAAGCAATCAAATAGGATTACAAATCACAATCTACATTGAAATCAATCCATCTAGTGTAAGAAATCAAATAGAATTAAAAATCACCAACAACACTGAAATCGATGCATACAGTGAAATCAATCAAATAGAATTAGAAACCAACATCTACAATGAAATCAATGTATTTAGGGAAAACAATCAAATAGAATTAGAAAACATCTACACTGAAATCAATGCATCTAATGCAAACAATCAAATAGGATTAGAAATCAACATCTACACGGAAATCAATGCATCTAGTGAAAGCAATCAAATATCATTAGAAATCAACATCTAAACTAAAATTAATGCATCTAGTACAAGCAATCAAATAGGATTATAAATCACCATCTACCATGAATTCAATGCATTTAGTGCAAGAAAGATTCTTCCCTCTCTCCCCCCTTCATTTATATCTATATCTCCCTCCATCTCTCCTTCTTTGTCTCTCTATCTCACCCCTAAACATACAGACTCTCTCTCCATCTCTTCCTTTTCACTCCCCCCTCTCTCTAGCTCCACATTTTTCTCTGTATGCCTTTTTTCTTCCCTCCCTCATCCCCCTTCCAAATCCATCTCTTTGTCCTCCCTCTCACCTCCTCTCTCTCTCTCTCTCTCTCTCTCTCTCTCTCTTTGCCCTCTAACCCTGTCACTATCTTCATCCCTCTCTCCTTCTATCTCTCCCCCCTCCATATTTGTATCTCCCTCTCTCTCTTTATCTCTTACCCTTCTCCCCCTCTCTCACTCTTCTCCTTCTCTCTCTCTTCATTCCTCCTCTCCCATGTCCTTTAGTTTATCTCCTTCAATGGAATCAATCAAATAAGATTAGAAATCACCATCTACACTGAAATCAATGCATCTAGTACAAGAATTTTTCTTCCCTCTATCCCCCCTCCATCTATATCTATATCTCCATGCATCTCTCCTTATTTGTCTCTCTATCTCAGCCCTCTCCCCAAATACACATGTTTTCTCCCTCAATATCTATCTCTTTCTTCTTCCCTCTCTTCACCTTCCATCTATATATCTATCTCTCTCTGTCTCTATTTTGTCTCTCTACATCACCCTCAAAAAATACACACTCTTTCTCCATATTTATCTATCTATCCCTCCCTCTTCCTCTCCCTCTCTCTCTTTCTCCCCCTCTCCCTCTCTCCCCCCCTTCTATCTCTCTTCCCTCTTGCTCTCCTCTCTCCCTCTCTCTCCATCTCCCTTATCACTCCCTCTCTCTCACTCCACTTCTCTCTACCTGTCTTTCTTCTTACCTCCCTTATTCTCTCCCCTCCTCTCTCCTTCTCTCTCTCACATCCAAGCTCTATTCCTTCCTCTCGCCACATGGATCACTCTCATATACGATCCAAATGGATCGCTCTGCGACTGGATGGCCAATAACTCAAATAACGTCTGTCGCAGGCCACACACAAAACACGTAATTGTGATTTCACAATTTGGTGCAGACCACACACGAAATGAGTAGTTGCGAATTGAATAGTACGCTATCCCCATCTATTGGCAACCTCTCTCTATTGCGACGTTTAGATCTTTCCTAGAATTCTATCCTCGTTTGGGTGGATGAAAGTGCTAGGAATACTTGGATACAATGACTTGAGGGGTCCAATTCCCCCGCAACTTGGTTGTCTGGACCGGTCCAGTTGGAATATCTCGGGTTGTTTGACAATGCTCTGAGTGGTCAAATGCCACCGCAACTTGGCCATCTGGTCTAGTTGGAATCTCTCAGGCTGTATGGCAATGCTCTCAGTGGAAGCATCACAACTTCTTTCGCCAACTGCACTTTACTTGGACATTTGTATATTAACAACAACAATTTGAGTGGTCCAATCCCTAGAGGAACACAATTTTCCACATTCAACGCAACATCATTTCAAAGTAATAAATGCTTGTATGAGTGTCCTCTAGATTCATGTAATGGAAAGGAAAATCTAGGGAGCGAAGCTCACAATAATAGTAGTAGTGCCCATATTAAAGTGGGATGAATGGCATTGGGAATTGGATTTGGGATTGGAATTTAGGGAGTAGTTGGTGTGTTCATCTTTTGCAAGAGAGCCAAATTGTGAGTGTTAGGTCTACCACCTAACAGACTACGACTCTTCTATAGATTGTATCGATTCCCTACATAGAGATCCAAACAATAATTGTTGGCTCTATTATGTGGTGAATTAAATTGTCATATAAATACTAAATGATACTTATGGTGTATTATTTTATCACATATAATTTTTTTACATTTTTAGATTAATCTTAGTTTAATTTATATCTCATTATTTTTTATCACATTTAATTAATTTCTAATCAAATGGCATAAATATTATATATAAAAATAATATATTTGAAAAAAAAATATATATATATATATATATATAGATATAATTTCTATTTTAATTTAATAGAATTTATTTTAATATAACAAATTATATTTATCACATATTTAATAATATAAATTAAAAATGAAAAACCAACTTTTTAACTAAACATATTTTTTCGTATTATGAAATGTGCTCAAATGAAATTATTATAATATATAGATATATATAATAAATATAAAATTTTATTATTTTTCAGTGTTAAAAATATATTTATTGCTTTTTATTTCTAGCTGTGAAGAGACTTGTCCACTACCCATTATAATTATTAAAAACAACACAATATTTTTGAAATAAAAACAATTAAAAAAAAAAAAAAAAAAAAAAACATAATATTATACTACATTTTGTATTTTTTAATTCAAAAATATAAGTAATATATTAATTCATCATTAAAAAAAAAATCCAGTGACTATAAGAGGCCTAGGGTTGTTGATTCACCATGTTTTTGCCATAAAAATGTAAGGCTATATTTATAGTGGTTAACCCAAATTTCTTATTCATTTTATATTTCTATTAGTCATAATTTATATGGCAAAGTGAAGTAAAAGG
>APFE030856879.1:27240-115686 GCA_000404065.3 Pinus taeda
ATGAAAATCCTTTAAACAGTAAATACAAGCAGGCGGAAAACTTTCATACCATGATTGGGCTTTACCTTCCAGAGTGGCCAAGAATATCTTCATCAAGCAATCTTTAGGAAAATCAACCCTCAACTTGCGAATATGCATGTGAAATTTAACCAAATGTAAAGCAGCATCCTTCTTACCATCATCTTTAAATGTAGGCAAATTCCTTGACCAATCTACCTTCGAAATTTATTCGGAAAACCTGAGATGTGATCTCGGGTCAATGGAGCATATCTTCTTGTGATTCGGTCCATCTTGAAAAGCTCAAAGCTACTGATCTCTCTGCAATGGAGTCACCATGAAGCACAGGTTGCTGGATTCTTCATGAAAGGAGTCGCCAGGTGAATGATTTCAACCTGTGAAAACTCTCAACTTATCATCCAAAGTTTAGAGTTTACAATACACTGGGGTAAAATGCAATAGAATTTCTATATTCACAAGCTCACGAAGATTGACTGAAGCAGCGTTTATCTACTTGCGCTTATGCAAAGCAAAAGCGTTTTCGAAGGCTACCTGGCATAATCTTCAGGCTCCGTCTAAGACTTATGAAACAAACACATCAATCCACAAACAAGTTTGTTCTCCCCAGTATGGTCGCCAATATGTTAGCGCTTGAAATTTCACCTCAGGCTGAAAAAGGTAAACTTCAAGGCAACATCAAACCACTGAGCCTCGTAGCTAGCCCTACGGGGCAGGAGAGAGCTCTCTCAGGTCTATCTCGGTAAATATCTTCAATGGGCGAGATAACCAATGTGGAAACACTGATTTTAGGCTAGTAAACTGATAAAAAAGTTTGATTTAGGGATTTTTAGGGTTTTGGTGGAAAATTGGGGAAAGGCAATTTTGGGTGTGGCGATTAGACACAGTTTTCGCAGGGGGTTCTTTGGGGCAAGGTAGGAGACTGTATTGATGCCTTTGATCGATGTGGACGGATTAGAATGACTTGTGAGAAGCTAAGGAGAGCAAGCAAGCACCTTGAATTGTCCTTAAACAGCTGAAAACATTGATATTAAGCAAACTTAAAGGCAGAGCATAACAACCATGAATTCTACCTTAACACTTCATTTGCCTAATTTGCAGAAGAAAAAGAAAGAAGATGATTCACATAAAAAAATTACAAGTACAAAGAGAAACACACCATCAATACATGTAACCACAGGAATCCCAAAAAGGACTGCAAAACCCTGGTCTTTCTTCCTTTGCCAAAAATGCAGAGATACAATGAGTAATACAATAGAAGCTTTCTCCCTCAAGAGTCCAACCATGAAAATGACTAAGAAAGTACATAATATAGGCAAGCTAACATCTTTCCTTGCCTCTAGGGGTCGATCTCACTATCCTAAGAGCTGTTTCAACCAATTCCAAACTGAGCACTAAAATCTAGGCAGTCAAAACAACTTGCCTCTATAAGCTAGGAAACCAATTCATTCATTAAATTTTTGCCTTTTTCATGAATGAATCTTCTAGAAGAGATAAATAAGTGTCAAAGTATCATAAAATTACATCATTTACATCAAAGAGGATCAAAATCCACTCCAAAAAGTCAAACCTAGTCAAAACTGCGTTTTGCTGAGCTGTAGGTGCATTTCTGTGAAAATAGCCTGATGCATAGCGCCCTGAATCTCAACGCGTAGCGCGCCTTTGGGCCTGCTTTTGAGGCACTTCCTGGAGTCCAAATTAGGCACAAGTGGGCTTGTTGGAAAGGTATGGATGTCTACTTTCCAGCCCAAGTGAAAATTTTCAATTTGGTGGCCATTTTCCCCTCCAAACTTGCAATCTCCAAAGACTGATTCTTGTGTGTCCAAAAAGTGGCAGAAGGTCATTGTTTGCTTGTTTTATGACCTTTTGGGGGCTCAAATCTCCATGAAATTTCTTGGCCATGACGGAGTAACTATATTTTGTCCTGAAAAACCTAAAAATGTAAAATTTTCCTGAAATGGACCTCCCCAACGAAAGGGTAGCGCCCGGCACGCTACGCGTTGGGGACAAAAACCTGTTTTTGACAAAAAATTTCAAAAATGACCAAAATTGCTCCAAATTGTTTAAATTTTGAGCTGGGGGTGTATCATTGAGTGCCATGCTCCCTCAAGGTAGCATCAGCCAAAATCTGAAGTGGATCGGGCCTTTTCTTCCGTTTTTGTGCCTTGGCCAATCGTCTCTTGAGAACCTTGATTTTTGTCTTGCACACGTGCATGCGGGCCCAATAATGATTTTTCATGTGCCGGAGCATATATTTGTCTCTATTGGATTTCACCAACAACCTCTCCAAGTGAGTGTTCACCCGAATAAGCATGGATTCTTGATCTATGGGTGTCAAATCACCGGGTCTCCTACTGGCCAATTCCCGGTCTTCACGAATCTTCCGCTGCTCATAAAGCTCGTGCTCATCCTCCAACTGTTTGTTGCGCTGCTCTAAATAGTTAATCACCCATTTTGCCATCTGCAATTTCTTATGCAGCGACTCATTCTCGGTCCTTTTCTCTCGGATGATCTCCTTAAGCTCCGAGGTAGGAGAATGGTTGTCAAGATCAATGATGTCAATATCTGGATCACCTGACAATCCTTCCTCAATCATGGGTTGCTTGCCCCTCTCTGATACCTGTGCTTCTGTCGGAAACGAGGCCCCTTCCACGTGGTGTGGAGATAAGACTCGCGGTGCTGATGAAGAAGGCGATACCCCTTCCACCTGGTGTGGAGGAAATACTCGCCGAGTTGATGCAAATAAGGCCCCGTGGCCTCTCTGATATGTGACCAATGGAGGGGAACTGACATGTCTGGGCTCAGGGATGTCATACTGTTGTGAAGGTCCTCCCTCCTCATGAACAACCTCAGGGGGTGGTGGCGCTATGAAGAAATCTCGAGAGATGAAATCCTCCCATGGAATACCTTGCTGGGCCAACTGATGCATGACCACAATCTTGATCAAAGCATAATGGTAGATGCTCCAGTGTTGTTGTGTTGGGTTCTTTCTCTGCACCAAGGGCACCATCCTCTCAATATTCCGGCACATGAAGAAAGGAATGTTCATCATCCGTACCCGTGTGAAATGCATCAACAAGCAGATATGATACGAATACAAACGTGAAAATCTACCCTCACAGGTGAAATAGCGAATGATGAGCCTCATCAAGGGCGCATACTAATCCCTCAGGAATCTGAAAGGAAACACACCAGTTAGGTGCCTCATATATACAGGTTTAATGTAGGGCTCATACTGGAATCTGTCCAACAGCTGGCGCTTGTTCCACTCTTCTCCAACATTGGGTATCCCTGTTGCTTGAGCAACAATCTCAGGTGATAATGTAAAATCCACCCCTTCAAGATTCACATGACCATTGTGCAACTGCAAAACAAACAAGCGGACCAATTCCCTGTGGTGCTGAATTTGGGAAATTCTCTCGCAATATCCATAGCATGATTCATGACGGAAACATGTGACTGCAAGTGGACAAGCTTGCAAATAGGCCAAAGAGGTGGGCTCCTGTCTCACATGCTGACCACCCTTACCACCTCTGTGAGGCCTCCTTGGCACCTCAACCTCTGGTGTTGACTCATGGTCATCACTTTGCTCATAGTCTGTTTCGGTTTCTGACATGGTTTCAAGAGCAAAATAGCTGAAATGTATTGCTGCTTCTGCTCAAATGACCTGCTGTGTTGACTGTTCGAATTCTGCTCCAAGGGGACAAAAACACAAGGGAGATGTTAGGGAGGGGGACTTTGAGGGGACTTAGGGAAACTATATATAAAAATGGAATTTAGGGAAGGAATTATGGCACATACATCATCACATCATCATAGTTTGCAGGGGTTTGATAGGAGGTAGAGTTTAGGGAGATTTTATTGAATTTTAGGGATAGGTAGGGTTTTAGGGCTTTTGATTTTTTTTTTGTTAGGGAGATTAGGTGAAAATGACAAGGGAGGGGTTAATGGGAATGTGGGGAAATGAGGGAGTGAAAAAGGACAACCTTGGGCAGCAAATGTAAAACCATAGCTCACATGCATTTGAAATTTTTTTTTTTAAACATAATACATATGAATTTTCCATTTCACCTTGATGGCATTTGACACATTTTCATGCTCATGTTATCTTTACAAAGCAAGAACTTCAATGATTTGAGGCCTACCTGAAGAAATTGAAGTGGAAGAAATCGATTTGTGGCTCACTGGCAAATTTCTGAAGGTGGAAACCCAACGCGTAGTGCGTGGGCTCTGGAGCATAGCGCGCACCCAACGCGTAGCGCCCGACCAATTTTGCACTGCAGAGACTGCCCTGACGCGTAGCGCGCGCCCAATGCGTAGCGCACAGGCCCTGATGCGTAGCACGCAAGTGCAGTCACCAATTTCGCCCAATTTCACACTAAATCGCCTTTCACACTTGCTCTTGGAGTCTTGGAGGCAAAAGAATTACAAAATGAGGAGAGAGGGGCTTTTATACGCTTGATTTAAATTTATTTCCCCTCAAACCCACTTTATAATGTTTATGTAATGACACTCTTTAAAACTAATTGCTGCTGACTTGTGGTTTCTTTTTGTCATGAAATTGGTTGAAATGATGCTTTTTCTTGAAAATTTTTGCAGGGATAGCTTCTGAGGATTCTTGGCAAAGGAGACCAAGGCCGCATGTCGACTTCTAGAGAATTTGAATTTTTTACAAATTTTTACAAAAATGAGAAAATGACCTTGCCTTCAAAAACAGAGTTTTTGAACTCAAGGTCAAAATTAGCTATACAATATGAAATCATCTGAAGTGATGCTTTGATGGACATCCCTCTAGCCTGTTGGGCATTTATTGACCTCATAAGACATGACCTCAAAAGAAAAAATTGGACTAAACCCTAGACCTATGACCTTGATTTCAAGACAAGACCAATGACCCTGTAAGGAATTTATTGACTGGAACAAACTTAATCCAGCAGTGCCAAGAGGGGAATAAAAGACACAAGCTCCTCCATTAGGGTTATGGCATGCCTAATGGAATGCAATAAGATGACACTGATGAGACACCTACTTATGCAAATGGAAAGAGCTTTGATCGCTGATGGAGGGCTACTAGACCGACTCTAACACACACTACAACGGGGTGTTGATTGATGGTCTTCTTCAATGAACGATGGCTACAACGTGATGGTATATGATCCTACACTAATGCTATACATTACTCATAAATGCTTTTGAAGGATTAGTACTCCTCTTTGCTCTGTATTTGAAGAAGCATAACCTGCGTTTGGGTAAACGTGTTTTTCCCAAGTTATCTGTAACGAAAATTGCCAAAAAAAGTTATTTGTTACTAAGGCATCTTATATCTATTCTCTGAAGCACGAAATTGTTTATAATTTGGCGAGATTCATACAACTTGTGAGTAAGGGTTTTAAATTGGCGTATTTTGAAAGAGAGATCAGCGGATCTGAATTTCAGAGGTCGCACATCCGAATCGTAGAAGGACATATTGCTCTGCGTAAAGAGTTGAAATAAATAAAAATGAACGTGTTCAAGTTATCAGGTCAACCAAACGGTGTTGTGGGAGTGCACTTTGGTCATTCAGCTTTGATCACTTCCTTTCCAATCGATGGAGTCCCCTGTGAACATCACTTTGAATAAATAATAATACTCTTCATTGCATCTACATTCCTTGATGATCTATAACTTGTTAGCTTTGGGCTCTCATTGTTTCATTGAATCCCACTGATTTTTAACTTGGCTTCTGGTTGTCCAATTGACGCAAATTAGCTTATTGAAATCCATTTGGGTTTTAAATGTTTCATCGGACCCTAACGAGTTTCTGTCAAAATGATATTCAGGTCTTCATTGTTTGATCGAATAGTTATTTGATATCAGTTCTCATTGTAGAATTGATTCGGATTGGATTTAATATTGGAATCCATCGGTTTCACCGCATTTTGATATTAGAGCAGTGCTAATGCTGAAAATATTGAGTGTGAGCATAATGCAGCATGCCCAAAGAACCCACGTGAAGGACATCTTGAGGATGGCAACAGCAGTAGGCAGGCAGAAACTGAAAATTGAAGCCTAATCGTTTTTTACTCCCTGGACATCGTATTGAGCTCACAGTCTTTGGAGGCGGATCGTAAGCTTTCGAACGCACGACCTCCTGAAATACCAAATCAACACCGACGACGCGTGCAAACAAAAAGGAGTTCCAGGAGGCTAAGTTGATACGTATTTGCACTCAGAATTTGGAGACGGATTTATAAAGAGTTTTCAGTGGATTTCCCATGCGAAATTAGAGGGACAAATTCTCTATTAATTCTAAGCTCAAATCTTCTGCAAAACAAGTGGGCCGAGCTAGTTTATTCAAGGCCAAAATATTTTGTTAACAAACAGAGCCCGAGTTGTTCATCTACTCTTATTCACTCAGGTTAAAGGCTGAACTATTTGTGCATTTCAGAGATTAATGTGCCTAGGGAAGAGGCTGAATTTTTCAGATTTAGCAGCAGAGTTTTATCAGTGAAACAAAAGGGCCAAATTCTTAGTTATTTTTAAGGAACCAAATTTCTTTCAAGCTCAGAAAAATTCTCCAGAAATTGAAGTCCATTTCTTTGAGCCAAATGCTACAAATTAAAGACAGTAGGGGGTGCAAATTGGGTTTAGCACAAGTGCCAAGTTGGTTCTTATAAAGGTTGAATTCCCTTCCTCTTGCACCTAGATTGTCTCCTAAAAAAGGGGCGAGTTCAACTCTAATGCGGGGACAATTGTTCATGAAGATAATTCTCAAATGTATGGGCTGCTGATTGGTATTATTAAACCTTCAAATCAATGGGACGAAATTTATCAAGTTCTGGTGCAAAGTTAACAATAGACAATTTTATGAAGTTTACTATCATTCCCTTGGCATAGTATCCAAACCTAGTGTTGTAGCAGACTCTCTAGAAGTTGAATTTGTTATACAAGTGGTTGGGTCAGGTTCCTTTTCAATTTGTGCACTGTATTTCTTGAATAGATGACAATGTAAAGCTTGCATCCTTGCTGATATATATTTATGAGTATTCATAATGGAGAGACAAGTATTTTATTTGTTGTAGCATTTGAGTCTCATCGTTTGGGAATGCACAATATACTTTTCCTTGTATATGAATGCAACCAACCATCGTTGTGTGTGGATTTGGAGAATAATTGTAGAGTTAAAATCTTGCTTTTGGTTCATTCCTCAAGGAATAATATCACTTGATTGTTGTAGTTTTCTAGGAGAAAAAAAAAATTGAGAATACGTTGCAGTAACATTGGTTCATAGTTGTGAACAAATTTTAAAGTGTAAGTTTAACATTGGAGAAAATGGCCAGAATCAATGAAGTATTAGAGTTCCTCAAAACTCTGATATCGTCTACTACCCATGATACATTAAAAGTCAGCAAAATTTCTCTCACAAACATTTAAGTTTTTCTACAAAATGCACAAGAGAAAATTGACTTTTTGCAGCTTGAATCTCAGCTACAGCAAGTAGAATTACAACAATGGAGTCATCATTCTGAACCTGTTTCTGTTCAGAAGATTGAAACAGACTCCCATAAACAACAAGACAATAATGTTACAATTGATTCAGATCCAGTGCCAAATAAAGCAGCAGTTGTACATGCAGATGTATAAGTTCAGCTTGCACTTCCCAAGCCCATCATCAAACCTTAGGAAGAGCTTGTCCACAACAAGCACAAAACTGGTCTTGGATATGACAAGGACGTGTCCTTTCATATTCCAAATTATTCAAAGCCCATTCAGTTTCAGAGTGTTGGATTCCTTCATGACAGTTCACCACCAACTGTTCAAGATTCTGCCCCTCTTCCACAACAACAGATTGTGAAATGCCCACACTGTGACCGAGTTGGCCATCTAAAAGATCAATGTTTTAATCTTCATCCATGTAAGCACTGTTATAAAACTAGTCACTCTTCAAACATATGCTTCAGAAACAAACCTCCTGCAAGAACAAAGATTCATATTGGATGGATCGCTTCTTGGCAATGGGCATCAATAGCCAAGAAGATATTTCAATCACATGTCAGAACTTGTTCAAGAGTACTGAACAGTCTTGCAGTTGAGTTTTATCCATCATCTCACCTTGTATCTGACAGGGGGGAAATGATGGTCATTTACAAGCTTCAAAGCCACATCAAGCGAGCCTGAGCCCCAACCTGCCACACCAGTTTTGAAGTTGTAGCCAGAGACAAAGATGCCCCTAAGCATGCCTTCAGTTGGTAATCTAGGACACTTCCTCTAGTAGAAGACTTCAGCTTCTTACCAGTTTCGAAAGAATTCCAGGAATAGAATTGGGGACACTTCCTCTAGCAAAAGACTTCAGCTTCTTGCTAGTTTCGGAAGAGTTCCAAGAATTGCATTAAGCATTTCAAATTTGTTGGTCATCCTTAAACCATCACAGGTTGATACTTCCCTTTTCAAGTTGAAGTTCTCCCTTTCATGCGGGGTGAGACCTCCCTTTCATGGTTGAAGGTTTCCCTCTTTAAAACATTAGGAGAACTTCCTCTAGCAGAAGACTTGAGCTTCATGCCAAGCTTGGAAGAGTTTTGAGAACTATACTAAGCGTTCCAATGTTGGTGGTCATCCTTAAAACCGCCACCCTTTATACCAACATTTTAGAGAGCACATTCAGCCTCGTGCTGCCATGCATTTTTGCACATTTTGTATTACAACGCTCTTCTTGGACTCATACATAACCCTTTAGATTAAGGGGGGGAATGTTGGACACCTAATCTTCTATGGGTTAGTGTGGAAGCAGAATAGACTAAGGAAGTCCAAGAGACCTTGGGATGTGGAACCCAACGGTCAAACCATGTACTATAAATGTATATGTTTTGTAATAAAAAATGTACTCTCATGTTTTATCTTTCATATTCAGTTGTTGCCATGTGTGTGTTTAACAATTTCTTACAGCACATCAAGGCACATTTTGCTAAATATATCCATTACCACATACAACTAATCACGGCCTTTTCAAGAGACAGGTAAATCCCCTAGAAAATCCTCAAACAGACTTTCCCATTGACGAGAATGTATAGAAAGTGGCATGTACAAACCAAATTTTTTGTTACTTGGCTTGTTAGTGTCATGCATGACACATCATTATACATATTTGGACACACTTTCATTCATCTAAGGCCAATAACAACAATTCAATTCGTCTATTTGAGTACCTTGGTTTAATGTTTCTATACATCCTTGAAATTTTCGTCTTTAGAATATTTTTTGATATAAATTTCATGAACTACAGAACTATGTTGTAAAACAATGAATGCAATTATTGAAAGTCTTGACAAGATATCAACAACTTTGTTTTGTATATATTTCTTATACCTAACGACCAAATGGAATTGTTGCAAGAATTCCACTCACCGAAAATTATGTAATTGTTGTAGCTTGGATTGTGATTGAAGATACTGTAAAATTTGATTATATGTATGGAGGATTGTCTCTTTGGCCATCTTCTTCACACTTTGAACCAAAGCATACAATTCTTTGTCAAAGGTAGTATAGTTTCTTATTGCACCATTGAAAGTCTCAAAATGGTAACAAATTAGTTTCTTTGTTCTGTTCAGAGTACATCATCGCATAATCATTTGCACCAATTTCAATATCGAATGGTTGTAAATCTAGCAATGCCAAAATTGGGGTTGTATTGATCTTCTATTTCAAATTTTTTAACATATTTTGTTGTTTGGCTCCCCATTGAAAGGCATATTTAATACTTATCAAAGCATGTAAAGGAGATGTAATAAATGAAAAGTTACTAATTAACTTCCTTCAATATAGAACTACTCCTAAGAAGCTCCTAACTTCACTTACATTATTAATCTTAATCCATTTCATCATGTCTTAAATTTTAGGGGGATCAGTTTTCAATTTACCACTTCCTACAATATAGTCTAAATAAACTAAAAATGTTTTACTATATTCACATTTTGACATCTTTAAACACACTCTCTCTTTTTTCAAATCATCCAAGACTTTCCTAGCATGCATTACATGATCTTCCCAATTTTGACTTGAAATCAAGATGTTATCTAAAATAGTCTATTACAAAATCATCTATGAATGGCCTAAATACACCATTCGTAACTCTCATGAAAGTAGTAGGAGCATTACAAAGTGCAAAGGACGTGACTAGCCATTCAAATAGACCTTGACTTGTTTTAAAATCAATTTTTCAAATATCAACTTCAAAAATTATGATTTGATGTAAGGATTCTTCACCATGACCTTGTTCAATCCTAAAAATCCACACTCATCCTCGACATACAATCTTTGTTTAGTATGGGTAGAATAGGCAATCTACATGGAAAAGTACTCAGTTGGATGATTCTGATCTTGAGCAAATCTTCGACTTGCTTATTGATTTATTCATTCTCAATCATTGGGAACCTATACATGTCAATGTTAAGAAGAGGAGCATAATATTGCCATTGGATCTCATGTTGTATATATCTCTTGGGAAGTAATCCTTTAGGATCTTGAGACACTTCACCATAGTTAGAAACAATCTTACCTTTATGTTTAGGATCACATCAGCTTAAAGCATTAAATCTAACATCATCATTAGCTTTTACAATCATTAGTACAATTTTTCTAACATTTACCAACATTTTCATCTGCTTGTGGGAACAACAAACAAATTCACCTTCATTCCATGAGATCTCATGGTTACTGAATCCCATGTTTTATAAGATGATACTTGTCCTCCTCCCTAAAGATAGCTTTCATATCATATAGATATGGACTTCCCAAAACAATCCCACAAATATTAAGTGGTACGACATCTAACTCTACCTCATTGATGAAATTGGACATAATTGCAAATCTAAGTTTTCATTATTTAGACACCTATCACTTAGCATTTTCACATAACCATCCTAAAGGATAAGGTTTTGGATGAGTGCTTAGTGTCAAGTCCAATATTTTAGCAAATTCATGAATGATAAGATTAGCTTGTGACCCCCTATCAAAGAGTGTACGAATCTTTTTATGTTTTGAAATGAATCTTTATCTTTTTATGTTTTGAAATAGCTCATTTTTTTTCGTCATGCATAGTTTGGATTTTGAAGAATGAGTGTTATAGCTAGAACTAGCAACATAAGATATACCTTGTATCTGAATGGTCATGATCTTGGTTTCATCACCTAAATCTAATCCAAGATCATGTTGGCATGTAGCATTGGTCTTCTTATTACCCTTCTTAATTTTTAGCCACTTTGATTTTAATTTTGAATAAAGCTTCCAACACTTGGGATCATCATGTAATAGCTTCTCGCCTCCTTTTTTCATTGTAACTATTCTTTTGACTTTATCCTTTTCATTGTTCTGGTTTGCAATTGGCTAAATTGGTTTCTTTGAAAAGATTTCAAGGACATTCTTTCGAAACTCTTGAGTATAATCTTGCACGTTTTGTCCTCTACCTTGTCTTATATTTTTCCAATCCATTAATTCTTCATTCGCAATTCTTTAAGCCGTACAGTAGACTTCAATTTGCTTGATCCAATTGTCTTACTTCTCTACATCAAGTTCACAATTATACATTGGCAAATTGAATTCCACATCTAATTACAACACAGATAATTCAGAATCGGTCTTCTTTGGTTGCTCTTTTTGAGATGGATATGGAGGTGGAGAAGAAACATGAGGAGGAGGAATTTGAGTCAATCTTTAACTTGAATAGGGCCTTCACCATTTTTTCTCCATTCTTTCTACAACTCTTCTTCCATCACTTTCATGTCAAGAAAGACTTTCCAAAATGCCCTTTCAGAATTGGTCAGGCCTTTTCCCCCTTCACATTCCATTACTTGTCATCGAAATGTTTGTCTTGTACCAATCTAGAGATTAAACTCTTCAAGTGAACCTTCTCTACACTTGAGACTAGACCTGGTTACCATTCAACACTTTGCAAATCCTTGATCAAGCCTGCTTTGATACCAAAACTTCGTCCAAAATTAAATGCTTAAATTGTCTTTGTATGTAACTTTATTAATTAAATGAATTTAATAAGGTTTTGATGAGCATTTAAAGGATGAAATTGCAAAATAAACAGCAATATGAAAGACAAATAATAGCAAGTCGTTAATAGAGTTCACCCCTCTTGGACTACGTCTCCCGGTCTACTTCCAATGAGCATTTGATTCATAAAAAATATGCAAAAAATACATCAAAATATCTTCTCACATTAAAAGGATCTCCAACTTTGAATAAAAATGTCTTTAAGACCCTCATAAGAAGTAGACTATAGCACTGTTGGAACACTCTCCCCAAACTTTTCCCACAAATAAAAGGGTTTTATGGCCTTTATTCTTCATAAAAAGCATTGTTGTGTCCTCTTCAAAAACAATTTGCTCCATTATATAGAATGTAATGGCCTATGGTCTAGTGGTAAGTTGTTGGAACTTTGCGAAGTTCATAGTTCAAATCCACTTGTACTTTGGAGTTGATTTGGATATGAACTAAAGATTGTTGGAGGTTGCATTGCCCCCTAGAGGCACAAAATTTATGCTTTTTGTTTTTTAAATGCTTTCTCTAATTATGAGATGATGCTATGGATACATTTGTTTTTAGCATGTATAGACCCAAGTTAAAGACTGTGGGGATTTTTTTGCCTGTCATCGTAAACCTACATATTTATGTACCTTAAATAAAGATCTTTTTCCTGGATTTTGTAGATGATAGGAGGCAATAAAAATGTGCCTCTTTTGATCTGCAAATGCAACAGCACATTATAAGTATGATTTCTTTCCTACTTGAATAGAAATGGCGGCTTTTAAGTTTTTTATTGGAGTAAAAGGAAATAGAAATGTCGCCAGCCAACGCTAAAATTACAACATACAAACATAGCTTTGCAATGGCACAGCCAAGGATGAATTCTCAACTGCTCATGCAACCAAGGGAACAATAATATATGCCTTCTCTTCTATAAATATAGCATTGAATGAAGCAGGAAGAAGCTGAGAACAACACAAGGGAATACAGTCCAACATTATTAGTGATGACCCTCAGAGTCCTTTGAGCAGCAAGTAAAGAGTGCACAATATAGAAGGAACTAGAAAAACCCTGGGAATAAGGCATACCTTCCAAAAGTATTGTCATTTGTATTCTGATCAAAATATTTATGGAGGTCAAATTGGGTGTAAAAAATTGTAGTCTTCACAAATCTAAATTTCTCTGGGCAGAGGGATAATTGAACTCAGTGGTACTCCAAAGACCAAAAAGGAGATATAAGCTTACCTCTTCCAGTAGTTTAGGACAGATTTGAAGTTTGAACAAACTCTTCAAGTAAACATCCATAGACACCAGTTATAATAAGTAATCATGGAGTATCTGAGCTGTAAGTTTGTAACCAGTAAAGAGAATATTAGCAAATGTAGCAATTACCGCATAAGTATAGAATAGCATACCTGAAGGTTGCATATATATTAAGCTAAGTCGCATGGAACCTCTCTGGACCTGGATGCAGATATGGATCCAGAAGACGCAGTGCTGTCTTAGATCAACATTATATAATCTCCTTTCATAATATAATTTGCTGACAGGTTATGATGTTCTATTAAGAGTTCCTTCACCTATGGAGTTGTGGTAGCATACAATAATTTTACATAACCACTAAGCTTACCAAGACAATCTTTACAAGGCATAAGAGAAAAGTTGAACCCATCAATCTAAGGGTGGGTTGACCTTAATTCAATATATTTAGAGATTAAACTGGGAATATTTACCTTTACCAGCAGCTTTTATCACTAACATATGTGGCTCTCAAGGTAGCGCAAAAAAGAAATTTATGAGAAATCACACCTTCACGGTGAATTTCATCTGGGTTCCTCCTGTGAATTGTAGAAAAACTTGAACAGCAAACATTAAGAAACATTTATTGCAAAAATATCATCCTTTCTTCCATTAAATAAGAAACAATTAAGATATAAAATTGGTTGTCACTCACCAGGCCACTGAAAAAGAGTGCATGTTTTCCTCTCTCCAGAAGACTAGCTTCAATCTTGTAGAAAGAACAAGTTGAAATTGGAAGTAATCCCCTTGTAAAATTATCACTCAGTTGAGCCTTTGACTTCCATTCCGTTGCTGTAAGAATAAGTAGGGGAAACTACAGCCACAAACAATGGGAAATTTCAACAGACAGCAATTTCCAGACATAATTTGACAGCTTGTCATTGAACAATAATAATCTTAGATCCTATAAATCAATATAAGGTGTAGTTTTAAACATTCTGAAAGGAAAAGGAAACACTTGAAAAAAAATTAGTTGACAGTTATAACATATTACAAATTATGATTCGGTCAGCAAAAGCCCGTGGGCAGCACCCGTATATACTAGAAAGTGGCTCACTATTTCCGAGATAACTCCACCACCATAGCAAGCTTCCTCTGATATTTTATTCCTTGATAACTGAAAAGAAAATAATAATGATTTTCATTAACCACATCCAATTTCTTCTGGATTGATTTATAATGCTGAGACAGTTTATCTGGACATTTTTGACACTTTTCTAGCAACTTGTGTGCTACCTGAAATAGGCAGCAGCTAAAAGTCAAAAGTTCTAAAATGAAAGAAAATAAATTCAGGACTTGACAGTGAAGGACAATGCCCAAACACTCTATTGTTTGTGCTCTAGATTGTATGTTCTCTTTTATGAAAAGCATTATGTGATTGAAATTATAAATAAAATGGAGGTAGCACAGTGGAACATATCTGGTACTAAAATTTACAGAACTGATACAAATCCATTCTCAAGATTAACCCTCCACAAGAACCCTCTTCATTCAAATGTTCCCTCATACCCCAGTCAACCATGGCCATAGAATAGTAGAATAGTATCACCAGTAGGCAAAACTTGATTCAGCAGCCAAACTGGGGTGATTCAAATTGCCAGCAAGCTTGACTCACCATCTCACATTTAACCTGGATAGCAGGTCAAACACTTGACCTACAACTACTCACAATTCATGGACCCAGTCAACGAGTTAGACAAAATACTTGCTGCATGACCTGTAACTAATGCATTTTCGCTTATTTTCAGCACAACATTCATCCCAACTTTCTTCCTGACTTCCTCCTTATTTCCCCGGATCTGAAACAAAGACAAAGTAGGACATCCACAATTTCAAAATCAGGAAATGCATTAAATTTTCCAGAACTGATATAAATCCATTCTCAAGATTAACCCCGCATAAGAACCCTCTTGATTCAAGTGTACCCTCAAGCCCCTATCAGTCATGGCCCTAGAATAGGAGAACATTGTTACCAGTACGTAGAACTTGATTCAACAGTCAAACCGAGGTGATACAGATTGCCAGTGAGCTTGACTCACTAACTCACATTCGCCCTGACTAGCAGATCAAACACTTGACCTACGACTACTCCCATATCATGGACCGTGTGACACGTTAATAAGTTTGCCAAAAAAATGCTGCATTTTAGTTCATTTTCAGCACAGCTTACTCCCTAACTTCCTCTTTATTTCTCGAGATATGAAACAAAGACAAAGTAGGACATCTATGACATCCACAATTTCAAAATACGCTGATGCATGAAATTTTCCACCTATGCTGATGTAATGAGAATAGATTCAAAGTAGGACATCTATGACATCCACAATTTCAAAATATGCTGATGCATGAAATTTTCCACCTATGCAGATATAATGAGATTAGATTCATCAATCCATATAAATCCATGTGTAACTTGACTGATAAACCCCAGTATCATAAAACTAGCATAAATGTTTAGATCAGATCTCTCCCAGACTCAAAATTTCACTAAGTTAATGGATTTGATAAATCCACACTGATAGTGCCACTTCTCTTTGAAAAGCTAACACTAGACATTGAAGCAAGACAACACCATAAATGATAATTCACGAAACAAGAATAATCCATTAAAAAAAGTCATTAGAAGTATTTCTTCTTCAAATATTTTATGATAATTGATTTTCCTTGACCGGGTTTGACTTAATATTAGAAGTATTTCTTCATTTCAGCTTAGAGGTATTTCTTCTCTAAATATTTTATGCTAGTTGATTTTCCTTGACCAGGTATGCCTTCGAATACACTTCATTTCAGCTAGCCTCTTTTTCTCATAAAACCTCATCTTCCTTCTTGACACTTGTAAATATCATTTATACATGCAAGGATGTATAAAGCCAGGTTGACCTCTTCTAAATCTAGTAACAACCCAAACTTCAACATTCATGCTTGGTCGTAGAAATTTCGTTTGGAAATTACTAATTAGTCAGATATAGCACAGTAAGACAGGGTAATACCAGTTTTAGCCAGAGGTCACAGAATTTTAATAGTAAAATTTTCCTCAATGTTGGGCATGAACGAGAGTAAAAGAAAGTTAGGGTGGATTGCATTTATTTATATGATACAACATTTAATACATTATTTCTGACCACTGGATTCATCTTCCAAGGTCTCTTCAACTCTGGTGACGGTTCACATTCCCCACCATAACCTTGACAAATTAGGTGTCTAACATACTCCCCCCTCCCCCCACTTAATCCGAAGGAGTGTATGTGAGTCCAAGTAGACAGATGAGCACAGCTGCAATTGGCCGAATGTGCTCTCTAAATGTGGTGGTTTTGGGATGACCACAAACCCAATGGTTAGCAAAAGCCTAAGCCTTCTACTAAATGGTGGTTTAAGGTTGATCACCAACTCTGCAACTCGGTTCTAAGGCTCACCAATTCCTAGAACATTTCCTAATTTAGCTTGAAGTTGATGTCTTCTGCTAACTGGAAGTGATCGCAAATGGCAATTATAGATGACTGCAAACTAATGTCGGTTTTAAGATGACCAAAAATGAATCATGCTCATGGATTTTAGTTTGGCTATAACTCTAACTCTAGCTCAAGCTCGAGGCTCTGGTTCTAGATGTGGTTCTGACTCATTCATGCATGTTTGAACCATAGGGATTCCAAACTAGAAGCCTCATTGTCAATCACTTGTATCATTCTCTCCTGTCAAATACAAGGGGAGAAGGAGAAAATATTTCCACAATGCTCACAAGGTTGATCCTCCATGTGGCCAACTCAATGAGGGTGTGGACTTCTACAAAAAATGCACTCTTTTACAGTGCAATTTAAAAATTACATAAAATAAATTCAAGTTATCAATATTCTTGATTCTAGAAGCAAATATATCTAGCAGTGAATATAAACAATGCCATGTTTTCCTGTAGTCAAAAATAGTCTGGAACCATGCCATTCCAATAAAAGTACACATGTTGGAGATGAAAGACCAACACTGCGTCCCAATAATATGTAGAATGTCCAATCATGCCTATTAACAACCGAAAAGTGAGTAATTCCATAGGAAGGGAAAAAAGTTCCTTCATTGGACAGCCAGCCAGCAACACTGCACACTGCGTTGCTTCAGTACATGATGATATTTCATATTCCTTCACCAATGCACCAATCGGACACCTCTCCCCATTCGCTATTCCTCTTGAAGGAAGGTGGGTCATCATTCGGCAGGTACTATATCCATTTTGCAATCATGTGCTTTTACTTAATGTTTTGGGCTATCTAACATGGAATAAGGGGTGATCCGGATGATTGATCAATCTTGACCATAAACCTGTTCTCTCACCTTATCAGGGATGTTAGTTTTTGACCCTAGTCCAATGGGACCTCCTCTAAGGCCTTGGGGTTATAGGAGGGGCACTACTAGGGAGAACTAGATTAATGTAGCATGTCCATAACTTTTCTATGCTTAACACTTTCCACCATTCCCCAGATTTCATATCCATCCTTCAGTTTGTTGTCGTTGGCTGAATGGAATAGGCACCCTCATATCCTCATCCGTGAGTTTGGACCATAAACATTGCCCAGAGGTTGATGCAACTAAAAGAAAGGAAAAAGCATAAAATGCCCACAATGGAAGAAAAAGAAATTTAAAATGCAAAAGATGGTCGAGACATTATTTTTCATGTATGCAAAAACCTAGCATGAGCTCTAGCCCCTTCATTAGCCTTCACCCAGTTCCTGAGCACTTGATGCTCCCTCACATAATAAAAGAACCCTTGCATGTCCCACACTTGATGAGCAAGAAATCGCCTCATCATTAAAGTGTAAATAAAAATTAAATAATTAAAAGCAAGCTTGGACACCTAAGTTATGCTCCTTACAAAAGCATTACTAGAAAGAAGTAAAAGGAGCACTAGAGGGGGTGGAAAAAGCAGGTCAACGAAAGGGGTAACTCATGCCTCCACAATTGCTCCCTCCTTACATCTATACACTCAGGATGATGAACCTCCATCAGTTGGTCGCATGACCATGACACCTTGTCTTGATGTCTTTCCCATTCATTGTCATTATAATCACAAGCATCTATAGATTGATGGATTAACCTAGGACATGTTACGTCCCCTTAGGGGCTGAGAAAACCTAATATGGTTAACCATCTAACCATCCCAAACACAAGTAGGGAAAATTATTATAGGATTTGGTCTAGTTACATATTTGAAGGTGATCACAGTTTGAAGCGTTATTATGCCCCTAATAATTAAGTATGGTTCCCTGTGATGCATCCATGATCATTGTCCCTAATGATTGGTGACTTTCACTTGATTTTGTGATGGTTTTGCCAGGTGGTCCTTCACACATTATACGTCTCCACTACATATCATGCCGAGGCCCTTTTACACTTTCAGAGAGCACTGATGACCTTGCAAATGCAACATTGCCACTCCAGAGCAAAGTGTTATGCACTTTGATGACTCCAGCAGATGATTAACACCTCCAAGCAACCCTAGATGTTGAAATGTTAAACTGCTCTTGCTTGGTGTTGTATATTCTATATGTTGTAACAAGTGAACCCATCATGCCCCCAAGTTAGCCTTGAAACTACTTGATGGGCATTGCCTGATATGGAGTCCAAATGTTGATGGTTATCCCCAAGATGACAAGGGAGGAATTGCACTTGCACTTATAGCCCCAATACTAAAGAGAGATAATGGCATGCCATCCATCTAGCCCTTGAGAGGGTGACTTAGGTCACCCAGAGAATGGTTTTGACACTTGAGGCATTTTCAAGGACTTCTTGAGGGCTTTCCCCCAATGATTGGAGTTGATTATGATGATGAGACATCCCACTAGCCCATTCACGCACTTTCACGGCATTTATGACCCAAAATGGGCATGATGTCATGCTTATGGAGGATATTAACCCACATGTGTGGGGTATTACTCTTGATATTGATAGCTTGGGAGGTACTCCAAGCCCTAGGGTTCGGCTTTTGGAGGAAGGAGCACCAAAAATGTGCTTTGTGGACCTAGAACCCAAGCTTGGGGTTTTGTACCGAAGGATGTGGGGCCAAAACCACAAGGGTTATAATTAATTTGACTTTAGAAGCTGATAGATAACCCTAAAAGGAACAAGGCACCACGAATATCATCGAAACCAGAAGTCTACAAAGAGAGTTAGGAATTTTTATATGTTTAGGTGGGATAATTTGTCAACAAGTTCAAGTCTGCTTGGAGTTAATGGTGCCTTTTGGAGGGTTGTTCAAACACCCACATGAAGCATATAAATAAAAGGGTTGTGTGACCTCAAAGGAGCATCCAATTTGCAACATTTTCATAGTAGCACACCTTTGAAATAGGTCGCAAAAGTTTAAAGCTCGTCTAGGGAAGGAAAGGCACTTGTTTTGGGTTATTATTTCTATGTTTGATGGGTAGATTCAATTGAGAGAAGGCCAAATATTTATGTTAGTTTTTCTGGGCAGTTAGGTGGGTGTTTCGTGGTGGAAATCCTCTCATAAACAAGCCGCACTTCAGGACTGTATGAGCAGAAGGGGCCGAGGTTCTCTAACAACCTAGTTGAGGGGGGCGAGTGGCCTCAAAAGGGTGCAAACTAGCCCTAAGGACTAGAAAAGGGTAGCAACATGAGTATTGAGGGGAGCCGCAACTAAGTATAGGAGTTTTGGAGCAGGAACAAGGCTGAAGTAATTGTCATATAAGCCCTAACCAGAGTACAAAATCTACAACAGTGCCACACCAGCTCAAGAGGTACGTGTGGTTGTGCTTAAGTTGATGTTGTTGATAATGGATAGGTCGAGATCAATGTTGTGAACATCAGGATAGAGATAAAATCGACAAGGGTTCAAAAAACCAAAAAATCATAAAAATCGGGAAAATATTGGTAAAAGTCAACAAACATCAGCAAAATTAAGGTACCATACAAAATATCTTTAAAAATAGGAAAACATCAACTAGGCCAAAAAATCATGATTTCGAGATATAATTGGGATGTTATCGAGATGTTCACAACACTGGTCCAGATTAGACAATAGTTGGAAGGACACTTGTGGACTGTTGGAGTGCAGTGATAAAGTGATCCTTGTGGGCCTGAACTATAGAACTAGGAAGGACACTAGGTCTGCTAGGAGAGGCAAGATTGTTGAGCGCAATGACTGATTTTTGAAGGCTAAAAGGAGGTCAAAGGGAGTTGTTTGACTAGTCCAAGTTCATTGATGGAGTAGGACTTTTGACAGTGATTAGTGGCAGCCCTCCTTCCCTACCTTTGTCTTCATTGGAGCAACGCAAGAAGACAATAGTGGGAATAATTTGCTAAGGAGCAATAGTGGGCAAGAAGTCTCAAAGTGTTGTGTCCTTGAAGAACTAAGGAGCAGCTAGTGAGCGTGAAGACCCTATCCGGCATTTTGTACTCTTACTTTGCTAGTCCAAAAAGCTTGACAACCACCTTCTACAAATATCAAAGTCTACTTATTTTGATCCCATCATATCATTAGTATTGTAATGTCCAAAGTGACCTCCAAGTCAACTTCTATGTAGAAGAGTTATTTCAAATTAATCCGATTGAAAAGTGTAACTAGGTTCGATCTTCATAATTACATGTAATTATGCTTTTATGTAATGAGATGTAAATAAGAAATAATAAATTTATGATATTGACTTGCTTCATGGATTTCATGAGCAACAAATTTTTTTTTTGAGTCAAGACTCCCATTGAGAGTCTTTAGGAATTATTTGTCATCTAATCATAAAATGATAGAGTCATTATCATGTAATGAAGTCATGTTACAATTTGTAAAAAGATCAAAATTGTCTATGTAAAGTATCCTCCAAGACCTTGTCATTTATCCTCTTCAAGTCGATCTACAATGATGGAAGAACATGTTGGAAGAAGTCGGCCTAACCTCTAGGGATCATGTCGGCCTAAAGGACATGTGTGGATGTGTATATATAGCCACACTCGGCCTCACTTAGAGGCAAGCAACTCAACTTGCATGCAATGAAGCAGAAGTGCGAAGAAAAGGTGAACAAGTGTGAAGAAGAGGTGAACAAGAGAAGTGCGAAAAAGGTTTTCTTCTAGGGCAGCAAAGAAGGATTCTTCTAGTCCGGCGAAGGAGCATTCTTCTAGGGCAACGAAGAAGTATTCTTCTAGGGCAAACGAGGGAGATTTCTTTTGGGGACAACGAAGGAGATTTTCTTCTAGGCAAGCGAAAGAGAAGTTTCTTCTGGGATAGGAAAGAAGCGATTCTTCTGGATAACCGAGATAGAGATCTAGAGACCGATATTCTCTAGAGGAAGCCAGTGAAATCATAGAGACCGAGTTTCTCTAGGAGAGGTCAAGATCAAACAGTGTGAAGGATAGAAACCGAGTTTCTCTAGGAGCCGAGGAGAGCAGTTCTAGATCAAGTAGGAAAGTTGAAGGGAAGAGGTAGAGAATGAAGGATAGTGACAAGGTTCTTGGGAGGATACTAGAGTCAAGGTAGTCTATGTCATGATCTTGGTACTCATCAATTGAAGATCTAGAAGAAGAATTTTGATCGGGTTTTCCTCTAAAGAGGTGAGAGGTTTTGGCCCTAACAGACATGCCTACATATTGTGTCACTTGTCTTTTATTGTGGATGCATGTAAAAGTAAATCAAGTAGAAAAGAAGAGAAGGACAAAATAAGCTCTCACACACATAATACACAAGATATGCTCTCTAGGAAACCCTTTTGGAAGAAAACCCAGCTGGAATGTGAGGTCGCTTTGCTCTCTTTCTCTGTCTGGAAATATGGCTGTAGATACAAAGAAGTTATGTCTGTGGCTCGTGGGCTACTACAGTGCACAGATCCTCTATGTGTGCTCTACCTCCTATCTCTCCTGGCTATCTTTGCTCAACTATGGAACAAAATGCTCTCAAAAGAATGGAATGCCTCTTCCTCCTAATGGCCCAGTAACCTACTAGTGGTTATGTTTGACTACATCAACTCTTAACTAGAGTTACAAAATAGACTCTTGTAGAGTCTTTTACATCACAAACACGTGGCGAGCCCCTTTTCCATGAATAATGGGGGTTGATACAGGATCCTCCTGAACTATAGGTGTGAAAACAGGAAGGTCAACTCTGATTGGCTTTATTCTTGTGTCGTTGCAAG
Source organism: Pinus taeda (assembly GCA_000404065.3). Classification (NCBI taxonomy): domain Eukaryota; kingdom Viridiplantae; phylum Streptophyta; class Pinopsida; order Pinales; family Pinaceae; genus Pinus; species Pinus taeda. Next base: position 49,683 of record APFE030856879.1, read on the forward strand.
CCTCTATGTGTGTAGAATGTCATGAAAAAGATGTTGCACTTAAGCAACAAAGTTTTACCCCAAAAAAACGTCATTTGATGCCTCAAAATGATCCTAAAAGGTTTCAGACCTCATTTCGCCAAACTGGGACCCGCAAGCAAAAGCGGTCCCATGAGTTGATTCCTCCACTTTTTCCTCTCCAAATGCATCAAGATGGATGCCAAACAACATAATGATCCAGTTTGGATCACATCTCCCCATTTTGGGAGGCTTTTGGTCCCCAAAAGCTTTTACTAAATGAGGTGAGGAAATTTTTTCTCCACCTTCTCTCTATTGTACCATTTAGCCTTGCCTAGAAGTTGTCCCTTCAACCCAATCTACCAAAGGTCTTGTTGCCCCTGTCTTGTAGTTCTGGACCTCTTCTGCAAAACGGTATCTTCTGTCAACTCTGCCTAAGTGTCTGGTGCCAAATCCTCCACAGAAGGTAGGACCTATTCCTCTTCCTAATATAGCATGGAAGGCTCATAGAGTTTCAAATTCTCTACATTTACAACTGAATAAATGTGCATATTTGGTGGTAAAGTGAATCGATAGGCATTATCACCCACCATTTGCATGATCCCAAAGGGACCATATCTTAGAGCCTTGATTTTCTTACCATGCCCCTGTATCCTCTCCTTGTTCAATTGTAGCCTTACTCTATCTCCCACCTTGAATGATTTCTTTGTTCTGTGTCGATCATGCCTGGCCTTATACTTCACCTGCGACTTGTGTAGTGCTTCCTGTACCTGTAGATGGATCTGCCTGATCTTCTCTATAGATTTTTTAGCCCTCGAAGCATCTCCTATAATGTCTTCCTTCACTCCTCCTTGCTGCCCATATGCAATATCCAAAGGTGAAAGTGGCAAATATCCGAAACAAATTTCAAATGGGGACTTTCCTGTAGAAGTATGGACCACTCTATTATAAGAATGTTGTATATATACCAGATTTTCATCCCAGGTCTTCAGATGATTTTGGTTGTAACCCCTCAAAAGCTACACCAAAGTCCTGTTGACTACTTCTGTCTGCCCATCTGTCTGAGGGTGGAATTTTGTAGATCTCTTCAACTTCGTGTCCATCTTCTCCCACAATGTAGTCCAGAATGCACAGAGAAATCTTGTATCCCTATCTGAAATGATGCTCCTTGGTATCCCAAAGTGTACCCAGACCTGTCCAAAGAACAAGTTTGTTTCTTCTTGTCCATTGATGGTCCTTTTACACGGCATCATAACACACATCTTGTTGAACCTGTAAACTACCATGAACAGGTAGTCATGTCCCTTCCTGGTTGTTGGTAAACCTCCCACAAAGTCCATGGAAATTCTTTCTCAAGGACGAGTAGCTACAGGTAAGGGATGATACAGATCCTATTTCCTGTTGCTAGGCTTGTTGGTACAACAAAGCATGCATCCCCTTATGAACCTAATTACTTGTTTTTGGATCTTGGGCCAAACACATATCTCTGCAAGTTAGCCATGGTCTTCCCTACACCAAAGTGCTCTGCAATCTTGGAGGTGTGAGCCTCTCTAATAAACTGCAAATGCTCACCTTTAGGAACACATAGATTATTCAGCCTATAGAGTAACCCATCCTGGAGATGGTAGTCAACAGTGTTGTCACCATCGTGCACATGACTTTGACTCTGCAACTGTTGATACACCTCCTTGAAGTCCTCATCTTCTGAATATGCCTCTTTGTATGCATCATGGGTGAATGGCTCCATGTGCATAAGAGTCCCCAAAATTGTAATCTTTGATGTGGGTGGCCTTGAAAGAATATTGGCCAACTTGTTTGTGTTGCCCTTATTATACCTGATCACCAAATGAAACTGTTGTAAAAACCCCATCCACTTGTAATGCCTAGTCTGTTGTAGCTTATTTTGGGCCTGAAAGTACTTTAACGACTGGCGATCCGTGTGGATTATTGTCTCCTTTCCCATCAAATAGTGCTTCCACTTCTTCACAGCGTGCACCATGGCATAGAGCTCCTTAACATAGGTAGGATAGTTAAGAACTGCCCCATGAAATACTTTAGAATGGTAGCAAACGGGCCTTCCTCCTTGCATCAAGACAACTCCCATAGCATACCCACTCACAACTGTCTCCATTTCAAAGGGTCGTTGCAAGTTTGGTAATGCCAGAACTAGTGCTTCACTGATCTTCTTCTTTAACTCATCGAAAGCCTTTTGTTGCCCTTTTCCCCAGTGGAAACTATTGCCACTTGTTGTTATGGTGTGGAGCAGTGTTGCTACCGCTGAAAACGAGGCCATGAAGTTCCTAAGGTATTGTGTTGTTCCTATGAAACTCCTAATCTAAGTAACATTAGTAGGCACCAGCCATTTCATAATTGCCACCATCTTGGAAGGATATATCTTCAATTCTCCTCCACTAATCACATATCCCAAATACACCAAGGGCTGCTGCGCAAACTCTCACTTCTTGAGATTTGCTAGCCACTAGTGTTTCTTCAATGTTTCCAGCACCTGTGTCAAATGTGAAATATGCTCCTCCCAGGTAGCACTATATACCAGTATATCATCCAAATAGACAATAACAAATGAATCTACAAAAGGGCGTAGTACATCATTCATTAATCTCATAAATGTAGTTGGTACATTACATAGGTCAAATGGCATAACTAACCACTCATACAAACCTTGCCTGGTTTTGAAGGTGGTCTTCCATGTATCTTCTTCTTTGACTCGAACTTGGTGATATCTAGACTTCAAGTCCAACTTGGTGAAATACTTTGCTTGCTGCAACTGATCTAGCAAATCGTCTATCCTGGGCAAGGGGTAGCTATTCTTGAGCGTAATTTTATTCAACGCCCTGTAATCTATACACATCCGCCAAGTCCCATCCTTCTTTGGCACAATGATGATGGGTGACCCACACGGTGATGTACTCGGTCGAATGACACCCTGTTCCAATAACTGCTACAACTGTTTCTTCACCTCACTTCTTCTTTGACTTGAACCTAGTGATATCCAGACTTCAAGTCCAGCTTGGTGAAATACTTTGCTTGCTGCAACTGATCTAGTAGATCGTCTATCCTGGGCAAGGGGTATCTGTTCTTGAGCGTGATTTTATTCAACGCCCTGTAATCTATACACATCCGCCAAGTCCCATCCTTCTTTGGCACAATGATGATGGTTGACCCACATGATGATGTACTCAGTCGAATGACACCCTGTTCCAGTAGCTGCTACAATTGTTTCTTCACCTCACTTTCTTCTATAACACACTACTTGTATAGCCCAATATTTGGCAATGGGGAGTCTAGCAATAGCTGGATCTCATGCTCCACTTCTCTCTTTGGGTTATCCCTTTAGGCTCTCAGAACACGTCCTTGTATGCCTGTAACAACTCCAATTATTGTTTTTGTTTCTTAGTAGACCCCTCTATGGATGCATTGCCTCTTATTGACTCCTCTATAGACTGATTTTCTTAAAAACAATAAAACATACTTCTTGCAGGAAGCGATCAATTTCTTGGCTTGGTTGGCACTTACTAGTGAAATTTTCGACTTGCCTTTATGCACGTGGATGATAAATGATTTTCCATCCTTGATGAGCCGGTATTGGTTAACTCTCCTCATGAATATTGCATCACACATGTACATTTATGGACTCCCAAACACGACTCCACATACATCAAGGGGAACCATATCCAGATCTACTTCATCAATAAAATCAATACTGATAGCAAATCTAATCTTACACTGTTTTGATACGTTTGGATGATCACGAACTTCCAGCCCCAACTTCCTGACTAGATCTGCTGCAATGAGATTTGTCTGCGATCCCGAGTCAAAATTAGCATCAATCTTCATCTTCTTGACCTGTATCTTTACATGGAAGAGTTTGGTCATTTCTTTCTCTTCCTATTGCTAAAGGCTACTTAGATTTACCTCCTGCTGCACTGATGTACAGACGATCTTCTCATCCACGTCTGAGTTGCTTTCAGCTTGGTTGCTTGAATCAATGTTGCAAACATTGACATCGAGATAAAATTGGCAATGGTCCGAAAAACCAAAAAATCATAAATATCAGGAAAATATCGGTAAAAAATCAGCAAACATCAGCAAAATTAAGATACCATAAAAATATCTTTAAAAATCGGAAAACATCGACTAGGCCAAAAAATCATGATTTCAAGATAAAATCGGGATGTTATTGAGATGTTCGCAACACTGGCTTGAATCAATGGCCATGATATTCTTCTTCTTATTATCTTTCTTTTTGTTCTTCATGTTTAGCTCTGGATGCAACTTCCAGCACTTCTCCTCTGTATGGCCATCAATGTTGCAGTGGTTGCTAGGATCTTTGCATTGGTGTGTTGTGGTTGCCATTTTTTATCTTTCCCCATTTTTGCTTGTTCTTCCCATCCTTAGAAGCGTCTTGTTGCTCCTTTTGCTTCGATCCACTTGATTTCGCTCTTTTCAGGGCTATGTTCTCTAGGTACTATGCCTATACACAAGCCTCATCTACCGTTTTGGGCTTGAACAACACCACCTGTTCACGAAGATGGTGGTGCAGATCCCCTAAATACTTGAGTACATCTAGGTTCTTTGGAGAGATGCCCAACATTATAGCCATATTTCTAAATTTTGTGGTGTACTCCTTCACTGTTTGGCCCGACGTTTGCCTAAAGTAATGCCACCAAATCCACTGGTCTTCCACATACTCAATGGGATAAAATTGTGACTTAATGTGGGTTTTGAAATCCTCCCACTTAGCCACTAGAGGTTCTCCCTCCAACCTCAGGGTTTCCGTGTGGCTCTCCCACCAAGTCAGTGCATGGCCCTCCAATTTCAACCGCACAAATGAGATCCTCTACCCTTCCTCAATCTGATGGACAATGAAATAAACTTCCAGTGGCTGCAACCAGTGGTTTAGTTTCAGAGCATCGATCTCGTTGTGGTATGGCTTGATATTGACTTTTTCTTCCACTTTAAACAAGGATTGTTTACAACACTCGAACTAAGATGATCTTTTTCGGGTCCTTTCTTCGGCTGGTTAACTGCGTCTTCCCCATTTCCCAATCCCCTTTCTGATTTGTCCTCTACATTCGAATCCCCTTCTTCTCCAAATATTTCCATCTTATTGCTTAGGACCGCCATGAGGCTGACAATGCAGTTTTTATCCGCGACTTGTTCTTCGAGCTGCGAATACCTCACCTCTGCAGGATCACGAGGTTCGTTTAAAGATTCGCCACCCATGATTAGGGTTTTAAAATTTTCGGCCTCACCAATCTAGATCCCTGTAATCTCCACAAAATACCCAAAGAAAACCACTCTAATACCAGATGATCCATAAACTATCGTGGATACTCCACTGGACAGTTCGCCACAACAGATCTGATAATATTATATTAAAAAATCTGAGATTCTACACTATTACAATTTTATTTAATTTCTAGATCTATAAAATTAACTGTAATTAGTGCATGCATGTTAAAGTAAATCAAGAAAGAAAGTAGAAAACGACAAAATAAGCTCTCACACACATAATACACAAGATATGCTGTCTGGGAAACCCTTTCAGGAGAAAGCCCAACTGGAAGGTGAAGCCGCTTCGCTCTCTTTCTCTGTTTGGAAATATGGCTACAAATACAAAAAAGTAATGTATGTGGCCCATGTGCTGCTACAGTGCACAAATCCTCTCTGTGCTCTACCTCCTATCTCTCTTGGCTATCTTTGCTCAACTATAGAACAAAATGCTCTCGAAAGAATGGAATGCCTCTTCCTCCTAGTGGCTCGGTAGCCTACTACTGATTAAGTATGACTACATCAACTCTTTTAACTAGAGTTACAAAAAAGACTCTTCTAGATTCTTTTACATCACAAAGGCTAGCCCTTTTCCATGAATAATGCGGGCTGATACGAGATCCTCCCAGACTATAGGTGTGAAAACAGGAAGGTCAACTCTTAGTGGCATAAATTTTGCATACGGACTCCGATTGATGATATTCTTGCGTCGTTGGAAAGCTCTATGTGTGTAGAGTAGAATGAAAAGGTGTTGCGCTTAAGAGGCAAAGTTTTACCCCTAAAAAATGTCATTTGATGTCTCAAAATGTTCCTGAAAGGTTTCAGACCTCGTTTCGCCAAATAGGGTCCCGCTGATAAAAACAGTCCCATGAGTTGATTCCTCCACTTTTTCCACTCCAAATGCATCGATATGGATGAAAAACAATATAATGATCCAATTCGAATCACTAAATTTAGTGAGAACAAGAGGGATAGGGAAGAAGCCCACATTACCGAAGAAGTGAAAGAGCCTGAGACAAAGAAGTGTAAGAATGAAGAAGTAAAAGATCTCCACTATGACTGAGATGATCTTCTTCACTAGAAGGTACTTTCACTTGTAATTTATAAATAGGAAGCAATGTAAATAAGATAGGATGCACCAGATTAGAAAATAGCATCATGTTAAAAGCATTAGAAGAAAGAGCTCTTAACATGGGAAGTAGAAAGAATGTTTGGAATAAATTCTATTGAATAAGTGTTCTTGGAAACCTCATTGAAATCTCAAGCAATACTTATAGAAAGAAGTAGAGGTCATCATCAACTGAGATCATCATACTAAAGTCAACATCTGCCAGGTGAGGATATGAAAGATCCTCAAGTTTCTATAATGGAATGCTTATCAAAGGATTCACCGATTTAAGAAAGGAAGCAAGAGTTTCATCAGGAATTCCAACATGTGGGATTCAAGGGATGATGGTATGATGACATAGTAGGGAAGCAGGTCTAAAGGATAAAGTTCATTCAGTCAAATGAAGCTTCTACAGGAAGTCTAGATGACCGAAAGGAAAGATGAGGTATGTATGCTTACATAGATTATTATGAAAGTCATGTCATATGGATGCAAATAATATAGATCACTATTTCCATCCTAGGGAAACATGATCAAAAGAAGAAAGGATCTCCTCCTCTAAAATATTGCAGCAAAAGCATACGTCACACTAGATGAAATCAACATAATTTATCCTCATATGAATCATGAGGAAGCTGACTACAATTAAGTAACTCTGATTGGAAGCTCCTGGGAATGAAGTGTGGAAAGAAAGGAGGAGATCGTGAAAATATGCAACTAAGGTAGAAGGCATTCAACATCCAAAGTCCAGGAAGATTTGACTAGAATATCTCTCGGAAGATGTCATGATGAAAAACCATCACAAAGGTAATGTCTGATCTAAGTGTTCATTTCTTATTTTTGAGCTAATATCTGGATGGGCTTATGTAGAACTACCAAAGGGAAGTTTTGTAGATGACTTCCACGAGGACCATATCGAAGGATGTAAGATCCTTCTAGAAAATATGGCATGAAAGCAGAATGACATGAAGCAAAGTCAAAAGGAAAACTGATGGATCACTTTTTGATGAAATGAGGTTATGACTAACTCATAGATGAAAGTGATGGATGGTCTGTGCCCTATGAATAAGTCCACGAAAGATGAAGATTGCATGACAAAAGAAATTGATGACATCAAAGAAGAGAGGAGTTCTTTAGGTAGTTGGTTGTTCCATGTGAGGAGTTGTTGTAGGTCCCTAGTTAAGTGGGAGCCTAAAAAGAAGTTTCTTACGTGGAAGAAACTTGGAAATTCCAAAGCCAGAGGGAGTTTAGGTACATTCCTTTTTTGGTAGGAATGAGTACATTCCTTTATTGGAATACGTCATCCCTATTTGAGATGGATAGATAGACATGTCATTCTAGTCTTCACCTGGGAAGACAGAATGGAGGATTGGGTAAACATTTGGCATCTAGTGCTCTTTGAGGATGAGATACGACATCCAACGGAAGAGTAGTCGTTGAGCACTGATATTCTTCAAGGACTGGGGAGTCCAAGATAAGAATAGTCCTCATGGAACATACCCTTAATAGCCAGGTAGGGGATGTTTTCATAAAGACAATGATGAGAGTGTCTATAAATCATTGGTCTCGCGATCATTGAGCTAAGATCTTGTGGAGATAACGAGTTGTTAGCCAAGGACTTGCTATGTAACAATGTTGGTTGATATGATGCTAAAAAAATGAGTTACCAATCTAAATTCTTCTTATGAGAAATTATTCAGATTGAGAAAGTCCAAGTACCAATATGAATACCTCCCTAGTTAAGAGGGAGTGTTGAAAAGTGTAACTAAGTTCTGTCTTCATAATGACATGTCACCTCAAGCTCCATGTCACACTACATCATTAGTGAGGAGAACCTACAGCCGCTTCAATACATATGTATTGAGAGGCTGGCAAGATTACAATGTTTGTGGGCACGCAGAAAACAAAGAGACCACAAACGAAGAAGGTTCGAAGAGAATCAAGCCCATTGTTGTCAATTCAAATCGCACCAGTAGTAAAAGTGCTGCAGGGGAGATACAAAGCCTCCTAGAGACAGTCTCTCAGTTGATTGTAGAGCAGTGCCTAGGACATCTCAAATAGAGGAGTGCTTAAGAGATTACCTGTGAGGGGTTATCAACAGTCCAATTGTCACGTAAAAAGGTAATAGAAGGGGCTTGGTTCAATAATCCTTCACTGAGGTAGATTCAAGCCAACTCATGGATCCAAATGCTAGGGGTATATTGGGGTAATCTCAAAGAGAAATGGCTTCTTCCTTTGGTGGCTGACACACGGAAATGAGACAACTTAAAAGTGAAGTCGTAGTAATGATGGAAAGGAGGAAAGGAATGAGGGAAAAATACATAGTTTTCAAAACCATTTTAAAAAACTAGTTACCGGTCTAACCGGCCGGTTAGCAAGGCTGTCGATCTAAACTGGCCAGGAAACCCGGTTGGAAAGGCCATTTCGCCCATTGTTTGCCCTAACCGGTGAAAAATCGGCCGGTTTAGGACGAAATTGAGTAGTTTGTATCAAACTAGCCGGTTCCATCCTAAACCGGCCGGTTTTAGGCATGCCCACCATAACTTGCAAAAAGTGTATTCCTGTTTGTGGTTTAGGGGTTTTTGGGGGGAACTAACGGTGTTTTCCCTCCAAAAACACCCTCTCCAAGCCTATAAGAGGCCCCTCTCACTCTCATTTGTCTCACACCACTGATTTGGAGTATTTGTGAGTGTTTGTGAGTTTGTTTGTGAGCTTGGTGAGTGTTGAGTTTTTGCTGAAGCAGTCATCTTGGAGTTGGAGTTGGAGCTATTTTGGAGATAGTGTGTAGCTGTCAGTGTAGTTTCCAACTTCAAGAGGAGGCTAAGGAAGCTAGTTTGCATTTCCAGGTAACGATTTGCACTTGAAAATTCCTCATTTGAGTCTGTTGTCCATGATTTTTTTTTTTTTTTTTTTTTTGTGCTATAAACTTCTCACTTCAATGATCTATCATCTATGCTATGAACTCTCTAGCTCTATGCTATCAAATTTTGTAGCTTGCATGTGCATTTTTTTTCCTACATTTATCATTGGTTTTCCATGTTCCTTAGCTGCAATTCTGTTTTTTAAATGGCAGATTTCTTTGCAAATTTTTATGATTTCAAGCAAACATGGCTCCAAAAGGAAAGGACAGTGCATGGGCTCATTGTGATGTAATTGATGGAAAAATGATATGCAAATTATGCCATAAATCTATTGGAGGTGGCGGTATTCTTAGGTTGAAACAACACTTGGCTGGGATAAGAGGCCAAGTAAAGCCATGTGATGCACCAAATGCAATGTTAGGTCCTATTAGGGCAGAATACATTTCCAAGCTTGAAAAATTCTATGAGGATAAGGCTAGGGAGAAGGCCATCGAAGATGACATTGCAAGGAAGAGGGAATTATTAGAAGCCATGAAAGAGAGTGGGTATGATGATTACAAGATTCAAGACTCCTCTTCTATCCCTTCCACTAATGACCCCTTTCACTATGTTCATCCTTTTGTTGGCCAACCATCAAAAGGAACAAAGAGAACAAACATCCAAAGTTATTTCTCATCTTCTGCCAGCATTACTTCTTCTAATCCCACTTCCTCCCAGCCAAGTTCTCAACCCATTTTGATCAACATTGGAAAAGACAATGCAAAGAAACTTCTCATCAATACATTGCTAGATGGTGGTATGATTCAGATATCCCATTTAATGTTGCTCACTCACCTTATTACCAAGCTATGTGGGACTCTGTTATAGCTGCAGGAAAGGGCTTCAAAGGCCCTAGTATGCATGACTTGAGGGGAGGCTCTTTTGCAAAAAGAGATATCTTCCATTGATAAGTATTTGGTTGAGTTTAAAGATTCATGGCTCAAAGAAAGTTGTTCCATTATGTCAGATGGATGGACTGATGGAAAGAACAGCACTATCATTAATTTCCTTGTTTCTTGCCCTCAAGGAACCATGTTTTTGAAATCAGTTGATGCATCTGATAAGGTAAAGGAGGCAAACCTTCTATTTGAGCTTTTGGATAACATTATTCAGGAAGTTGGGGAGCAACATGTTGTGCAGGTCATCACTGATAATGCCTCAAACTATGTTCTTGCTGGAAAAATGCTTGAGACCAAATATAAGACCATATTTTGGACTCCATGTGCTGCACATTGCATAGAACTCATGCTTGAGGATATAGGCAAAGTGGAGTGGGTAAAAAACACTATAGAGCATGCCAAGTGCATTACAAAATACATTTACAACCACTCATGGGTATTGAGCCTAATGAGGAAACACACTGGGGGCAGAGAGCTTGTTAGGCCTGCAATTACAAGATTTGCAACTCACTTCCTCACGTTGCAATGTCTCAATGGTCAACATAAAAACTTGCAGAAGATGTTTTCCTCTGAAGAATGGTCTGAATCTCGGTGGGCTCGTAGACTAGATGGAAAAGACACCAAAAAGAAAGTGTTAGACACTTATTTTTGGAAAAGGTCTCTACAGGTTGTGAAAATTACCGAGCCCCTTGTTAAGGTGCTAAGGTTGGTGGATCGGGAAAAATTGGCCATGGGCTACATTTATGAGGTTATGGATCAGGCAAAGGAGCAGATACGGGCAGCTTACAAGGACAGGTTAGCTAAATATGTCCGTATATGGGAGATCATTGATAACAGATGGAACAATCAACTCCGTCATCCTATCCATTTGTCCCTCTCTCTCTCTTCCCTCACGCTCTACTCTCTCCCCATCTCTCTCCTCTCTCTCAAGTCCTCTCTCTCCCCCTTTCTCTCCCACCTCCCTTTTTCTCCCCCATCTCTCTCTCTCTCTACCCTCCAACTTTGTCACTATATCCCCCGTCTCTCCTTCTCTCTCTCATCTCCATCTCTATGTCCCCCTCTCTCCTCTCTTATGTGCCTTCCCTCCTCTCCTCTCTCCTTCTCTCGTCATCTCTCCCTTTTCACTCCCTCTCTCTCTACCTCTATCTCTATATGTCTTTGTTCTTCCCTCACTCTCTCTCCCCCTCCAACTCCATCTCCCATTACCTCCCTCTCTCCTCTCCCTCCCCTCCTCTCTCCTCATTCCTCTATCTCCTCTCTTACACCTCCCTCTCTCTCCCCTCCCCATCACTCTCTCTCTTTCTTCACCCTCCAACTATGTCACTTTCTCTCTCTCTCTCCATATGATCGAAGAATGTTCACTATATGTAACATAAATGTTGTATGTAATGTCTAAAATATTTTACATTTTAGTTTTTTATTGTGAAATGAGTTATGATTTTATGATTTTTCTGGGTGTGCCATTGTGTGGTATTGATAAGTCATGGTATTGCAACAAACCTATTTACAAGTTAATAATATCCATGGTAAAGTTGGGGCGGATATACATTGTTAAGAAACTTGTTATATTATAAATTTATTGTAAGTATTATTTTTTATGTGCTTATTATTTAAATTTAAATATAGTTATGGAATCATTATTAGTCTCTTATGAGGCTAACAATGTATTTGTCTATTGATCACTATCAGTTTAGCATTGACCAATGCAAATCATAAAATTTAACTTTGAAAAATAAATATTTATTTTTAAATATTACAAAAAACAATTTTCAAACATTTGATTGGACCATAACTTGAAGGCCTTATTGCAGCCTTTGCACAATAATATGTCTTGTGGATAACTATCATACATATTTATGCCATAATTTATGAATATGATTGCAATATTCATAAATGAGTTTTAGATATTTGTGTGTTGATTTTCTATTTTAATCTTTGTATGAAAACAACCCAAAAATAAAATAATTGAAAATAAATTATACTCAAGTAAATAGCATATCAACATCAATTACTTCCCACCATAATTTAAACAAGTATTTGCATAAAAAATGGATAGGAATAAGATGTAAAAAATATACTTACAAGAGTTACTTCCCAACATTATTTGTGTTTTCTTCGACACTTATGTAGGAGTAAAATTATAAATGTGTAGACTTACTCATAGTTACTACCCACTAAAATTTATGCAAGTTCTTCTACTTGAGCAAGCAATTTACTTATCCACTTCACATCTCAATTTATTAGTTACTACCAAAGTAAGACTATAGAATGATTTATTTACCAATCATTATTAATTTAGCATTGAACAATGTAACTTGTAATTATTTATGCACTTTTTCCTAGAGCATAATTTCTAACTTGAGTTGGAGGGGCTAAGTTGCCCTGCAAAATAAAATTACAATATAATAAATTGAATTTTATTATTTTTATTACTTTTAACTTTATTTTATTTGAGCCAATGTTTAAATGTTTGCACTACAACATCTGCACCATACTCCACTCTATATTAATTTTAACATTTTCTTGTTTTTTAATTGAGCCGACATATAAATGTTAAATGTTAAACATTTATGCCTACACATCTACCCCTATACTGGGTTGTAGAGTGCCCCTCGGCACAATTAATATAATTTTATTTGAACCGTATATCTATTAAGTGTTAAAATTTAAATGAAAAAGTTTACACCCATAAATATTTAATTTTACTTTACTTTTGATAAATCTAAAATTAAAATGAATCTACATTGTTTATTAAAAATATTATTTATATTAACCTCGATGAGGTTGTTGGAAGATGTGCATCAGCTGATGAACAATAGGTTATCCACTCCACCATCATCCTAGGCTTTAAATGAGGAGGGGTTGTGTCCAGTTAGACCCATGCATTCACACACACCCCACACTTTATGACTACTCAAATGGTTTATTGTGGTAATCCCCCTCCTGCAAATGCATTGTATCAGTGGTGAGCAAGAGTTTATCAAGAAAGAAGGAAGTGTTGTTGAAAAGAATGTGGGATTTTGTCCCAGTATAGTCTGGGAAAAGGTGACGAGAGTGTGGGAAGGTTTGGGCCCTCTTAGTCAAACCCTCCATCCTTAGCCCAAGTCTGTCACAAAATTCATTGTCTGCTTGGTCAGTTAGTTGACGATTTTGGAAATCTTCATGTCAGCCCAACAATTTCTCCATGCAATTAGATTTTCCTTAACACAAGAAATCTCCGTCTGACTTCTCATTTCCGGTTTTAGTGTGTCCCTGTAGTATATTTTGGTTTGCCTCTAGTGTAACAGTTGTTTGGAATTCTCGTGGGGGTGTGGATTTTTTCAGTTCCACGGGAAGGTGTAACAACCCCCTCACATCCTAACTCGAGGAGTTGGTTACTAGGTTTACTCGAATCCCAAAGTGCAGTTATGAGAATGGGCTCAAAAGTCTTCAACATATTTTTTTTATTCTCTATCTACTTGTTAGAAATTTGCTAAAGAGGTAACCTTAGGAAATATATAACCCTCCAAATCAAGGGGCACAATCATAGAAAGATCCCTCCCTCTGATCTTCGGGCACTCATAAATTCTTCTACCAATATTTTTTTGAGACCTCAAAAGGGATCCCTTTATTTAGAGTCACTATAATTTTATTCACTTGGCCTCGAGTTCTTTCCTGCCTTGTTACCTTGCCTACCAAACCGCACTTGTGAAAAGCACACAAATTGAGTGACATATTAAGTTGCTTTTGTAACTTCATAAGACAACCAAATCAAACCTAGCATCTCACCTTATGGATCTCCAACAATCTCCATCCCTTAAAATGAACAATAAGAGTGAAGCCATTGCACATATTATTGGGTCATGTGATGACCCTTCAAAATTGTTATTCTCTCAAGGATTGATGATGTTCTTGACCAACACAAGCGAGCTAGGTACTTGACCAAGATTGACATAGCTTTTGGTAATCACAAATTCCACACATAGCAATATATGGCAGAGAGCTTTCAAGACTTAATGTTGGTCTCTAAAAGTGGTTGGTCATGTATTTTGACCTCGTCGTTGCCCTTACCTCTTTTATGGCATTCATCAATGACAGTTTTTACCCTCACCTTGGAGACTTTGTTTGTGTTCCATTTTAATAATGTCTTGATATATCATAAAATATAGGCAGAACATTTGGAGCACATTCACATAGTCTTGGATCTTCTTCACAAAACACAAGAAACCTTTTTTTGGTAAGACATGTGACTAATACATGGGATTTATTGATGTAGCAATTCATACAAATCTAGGGTTCTAGAGTGGCAAACTCTTAGTACCATTTTCAATCTCGATTTTTCCAAGAGAATAAATATCCATAAAAAAATCCATCTTTCATTACTCCCATATAGCTCGCCGCTCTGAATGGACTCCATAAGCAGACATAACATTCTGGAAGTTGAAGGATGCCCCTTGTTAGGCACCTATGGTTGCATTCCCAAATCTACAATAACCATTTGAAATAGATATTGTTGCCACTCAATATGAAATTGGCACCATTCTTAAGCAAGGAGGACACCCAACTACATCCCATTCAAAACCTTGACTCAAATCAAGCTCAATTCCCGCATTATGACAAGGAGGCCTACTTGTTGTTTCATGTACTCAAGTAAACACTACAACTAAGGAAATCAACATCCACACTAATCATCAATGCCTTCACTTTTCAAATTCTTAATCTAAAATTTAGGCGCAACACCATTTGAAATGAATGTCCTATGTACAACAATTTCACTTAGTTATTAAGAACAAAAAGGGAAGCTCAAATACAGTTGTTAATTAGCTTAGCAGACCCCCGCCAAGTCTCTTCACATACTCGATGTGAATTTTACAACATATGAAGAATGGAAAGACATCTATGTCACTAATCCATTATTTGGTCATGTTGTGGAATCCATCCAACATTCCACAGTAACTAGCATTTGCACCAGATGTTGCAAAGGAAACGCCGTAAGGCATAAAGTGCAGAAATCCATTATCCATGTAGTGTGTGCATTATTCGACAAAGTGGATCTCTCTAAATTTGTTGCAAACATTATGTTGTTGCATTGCTAATTTATTAGAATCTAATACTACCTCCTCTTCTTGGAATATTAAATTTCTTATTACAATCCCTCTGATTATTGGCATCACAATTTTTTCCACTTTAGTGGCTTTACCTTCTACCTAAAGAGACATGAATTTGAGTCACTCAATTAAAAAGAATTTACTAAATTATTATTTATCAGGTTTTTCATAAAAACAATTAATAACTCATATTTACAACCCTTTAAGTCCTGTATTTATAACTCATATTTATAACCCTTTAAAATGAAACTAACTATCTATATTTTTATTAATAATAAAAAGAATCTTCTTTATAAAACTAACACTCGCATGCTACTCCTATATATTTATCTTATATTTAATATTAAGTGTCCATCAATTGAATGACAAGTTGAAAGCTCAACTTAATTGCACCTTTCTAAACTCCTTTGTGGGAATTCATGTCCCATTAATTTAATGGCAAATTGAAGTTTCAAATATAGTACACATTTTATACCAGATTCGGAGAGTTAATGAACAAACTTTCAAGGTTTTGATGGATCTGGAGAGTGCATGAACAAACTTTCAAGATTTTGATGGATCTGGGTCATTTGTATTTTCTCTGATGTTCTGGGTCGTTTGTATTTTCTCTGATGTTGACTATATTACAAAAGCCAAAATCTCTTGGATTGTGGTGAAACCATGGCTAAACCATAATCCAAGTGGAACCATGAACAATCCAGAGTTAGTGAGTATATTACGAACCCAAAATGGTGTAACCTTGGCTAAACCATAAATCCAATTGGAACCATGAATAGTCAAGGATAATCATCGCCAAAAACATAAAAAGGTACACTGTTTATATTGGTATACGTCAAATAGAACTTACTGTACCATATTGTGGATTCCTGTGGCCAACCAATGAGAACCAAATACTATGCTACCTTTGTGGGTGGAATCTAATTCGTTGTATCTAACCCCGGCCAACATGTTGTATGCCCCAATGAATATCTAATAAACTATATAATCCAAGAATTCTGTAACACAGCATATACTGATAAGGAGGTCTCCTTCCACAGGCTCTAGCATTTACAACGTGGAGTTGCAGCAGTAACTCGCTATTGAAAAATAACTATTTGGAAATGTGTTTATTTTTCAAAGAAACACGCTGGACAATATTCCATATGGGCACAAACTAGAATTGACTAACATAGACCAATTAACATTTCAAATTTGTAGCTTTGCTAACTGTTTATGTTCTATAAAATACTGATAAAATGATAACCTTACGGAAAAAGCAGGCATCACTTTGTAGGGCGTGTTATTTGTATTTACACAATTGATTGTTTTATTCAATCAGTTATGTTATTCTCTGTGATTTTATTGAGTTCCTTCATCACCACCATCACTGGGAAATTCATTTCCCTCTTGAGGTATGAAACGAGTAGCAATTCCCAATTCATCTCACACTACCAGCCCAAAGAAGCTAGAAATCCTGATATACAAATCGAACCAGCCATCCTATCAAGCAATCCATGTAGTTCTCAGTGTATAGCTTTGATAACCCAAAACTCAAATCTTTTATATCTAATATGCATAGAAATTTTCACATTAATATGTCTGGATCTCATTCTAAGATCTTTACAGATCTGATACAGAGGTAAACCAGATTTTTCATACTATGACAGGCAATATTAGCAAGTCTTGGAGTCTCTCTTATGTAATGTCTCCTCCTTATTTGATATTGTTGCTTTAGTATGGTTTGATACAGAAACTTAATTGTAGATATGGGTCTCCTGATCTCTTGCAAGCATTCTGATCTGATGGTTGTTATAGCTATGCATCCCATGAATACTATGGAGATTTTAACTACAAACCTTCTGATTGAATATTGGGATATTATCATACAAGTTTCTTATCTTATGCAAAAATTGGAAGTATAAGCCTTCTCATCTTTAGGAAGGCTTTTGTATGAACAACTTGTCTTCTCTATAAACAATAATATACCATAGTGAAATGCTACAATTGTCTGATGAATAAAGGCCTGAAGCCATAGAGAGTTTCTTTGCACCTGATACACTGATTGTATATAATTATTGCTATACACAGAATATAGCAAGCTGCTACTGTTCATTCCATGCACAAATTATGACAATTTTCATGTATACCATAGAAACTATTATACATATCAGTTGTAGATAGAACAATCTATTTTCAGTTAGTATCCAGAAAATTTTGACGTATACCAATCTTAGTCCTTTTGAAAAGAATTCAAAATCTCTGTGATGAGTAGTTTCTTAGGTGGTCCAATGCATGTTCTAAAGGCAGGGAAGTCTGAAATTCTGTTGACTGTCATTCAATGCGCTTAGGAAGTTCTACTGTTGGAAAGTTTGATTGGGCTGCATTGAATTAAGCAAGGCTGAAAAATTATTGTTGACGTTGCAGTTATAGTTGTTCTGCATGTTTTTGAATCTCTTTCTAGGGTTGGTTTCATCATCCCCATATGCTAAGGAGAGGGTCCTCTTGAGAGAATTGAATTTGTTGTCATTCTCCATTGCTAATTCTTCTTGTTTTGGGACAACTTCATATCGGCAATCGCTATTGTTGTCATTGTTATTGCTGAAATTGTTGTGAAAGAGGTTGGAGGACTGGACTTGAGGTAGTCTGCTGCTATTTCCATTGCCATCCATGGCTTCATTGTTTAAAAAACCATCTATGAAAGGATCGTCACTCTCCAACAACCCACTGAAAGAGGCAATTTTGGGCAGTTGCAGTTTGTTTTGCTGATCAATATCAGGCAAAGAAGCCATCACTTCATCTGCACTTGGTGATTCATCTCGTTCTACCCCTTGTAATCTCTGAGAATGACCATTTTTATTGTAAATTCAGCACATCACCCAATCATCAAGCTGGAGAACAGAAGTACCATCAAAATCAACAATACCAATTTTAGTTGAATGAATCAATTCCTATTCATAAAGAATCAAAACACAAGAACTGTTAAAGGAAAATCATTCATATTGATCAATATTCAAGAAGACATCACTTTGTAGGGCGTGTTATTTGTATTTACACAATTGATTTTTTTATTCAATCATTTATGATATTCTCTGTGCTTTTGCTGGGTTCCTTCATCACCACCACCATTGGGAAATTCATTTCCCTCTTGAAGTATGAAACGAGTAGCAATTCCCAATTGATCTCACATTACCACCACAAAGAAGCTAGCAATCCTGATATACAAATCGAACCAGCCATCCTATCAAGCAATCCATGTAGTTCTCAATCTATAACTTTGATAACCCCAAACTCAAATGTTTTATATCTAATATGCACAGAAATTTTCACATTAATATGTCTGGATCTCATTCTAAGATCTTTACAGCTCTGATACAGAGGTAAACCAGATTTTTCATACTATGACAAGCAATATTAGCAAGTCTTGGAGTCTCTCTTATGTAATGTCTCCTCCTTATTTGATATTGTTGCTTTAGTATGGTTCGATACAGAAACTTAATTGTAGATATGGGTCTCCTGATCTCTTCCAAACATTCTGATCTGATGATTGTTATAGCTATGCATCCCATGAATACTATGGAGATTTTAACTGCAAACCTTCTGATTGAATATAGGAATATTCTCATACAAGTTTCTTCTCTTATGCAGAAATTGGAAGTATAAGCCTTCTCATATTTAGGAAGGATTTTGTATGAACAACTTGTCTACTCCTCTATAAACAATAATATACCATAGTGAAATGCTACAATGGTCTGATGAATAAAGGCTTGAAGCCATAGACAGTTTCTTTGCACCTGATACATTGATTGTATATACCTATTGCTATACACAGAATATAGCAAGATGCTACTATTCATTCCATGCACAAATTATGACAATTTTCATGTATACCATAGAAACTATTATACAGATCAGTTGTAGAAAGAACAATCTATTTTGAGTTAGTATCTAGAAAATTTTGACATATACCAATCTTAGCCCTGTTGAAAAGAATTCAAAATCTTTGTGATGAGTAGTTGCTTAGGTGGTCCAATGCATGTTCTGAATGTAGTGAAGTCTGAAATTCTGTTGACTGTCATTCAATGCACTTAGGAAGTTCTGCTGTTGGAAAGTTTGATTGGGCTGCATTGAATTAAGAAAGGTTGAAACATTATAGTTGACGTTGTAGTTGTAGTTGTTCTACATGTTGTTGAATCTCTTTGCAGGGTTGGTTTCATCATCCCCATATGCTAAGGAGAGGGTCCTGTTAAGAGAATTGAACTTGTTTTCATTCTCCACCACCAATTCTTCTTGTTTTGGGACAACTTCATATCAGCAATCGCTATTGTTGTCATTGTTATTGCTGAAATTGTTGTGAGAGAGGTTGGAGGACTGGACTTGAGGTAGTCTGTTGTTGTTTCCATTGCCATCCATGGCTTCATCGTTTAAAAAACCATCTATGAAAGGATCGTCACTCTCCAACAACCCACTGAAAGAGGCAATTTTGGTCAGTTGCAGTTTGTTTTGCAGATCAATATCAGGCAAAGAAGCCATCACTTCATGTGCACTTGGTGATTCATCTCGTTCCACCCCTTGTACTCTCTAAGAATGACCATTTTTCTTGTAAATTCGGCACAACGCCCAATCATCAAGCTGGAGAACAGAGGTACCATCAAAATCAACAATACCAATTTTAGTTGAATGAATCAATTCCTATTCATAGAGAATCAAAACACAAGAACTGTGAAAGGAAAATCATTCATATTGATCAATATGCACCGGTATATGAACAATAATACCATTAAATATTATCACAAAATAGACAAATTAGAAGATTTCAACAATATTCTGGAGCCTAGAGACAGGAATTCAACTAATAGCTATACTTACTCTCAAAGAACCCTTCTTGTTAGGTATGTAATGGGCATCCTCCACTGCGCAGTCAAAATGCCAAGATAGCCGTTAGCAATAGCCAGTTTTCTAGGCATAACAAGGATTACTTTATCAAGCTTCTATAGTATACAAACCTAGGTTTTTTACACCAAAATCCGACCTCCCTTACATTAAAAATATATATTCTAATGAAAGAATATATAGGAAAAACATAATCCTCAAGCTGTTACAAGATTTTAGGAATAAAACCCTAACAATAAAATAAAAATAAAATAAATTTTAAGTTGCTACAAGGAATACGGAAATGATAGAAAATAATATGCCATAAAATTGGAAATTGATTCTTTGACTGTTGATATCCTGCCTGCAAATTTGAATCTGTTGTAAATATTCCTGAAAATCTATCGACCTCCCTTTAAACAGGGTCAACTATGCCACCTGTTATCCAATGGTCCTTTTATCCAATTTTGAAAGAGAAATTTTTGTCATCTGTTGAAGTATGGCTTACAAAACCTTTTGTTTCATATAACTTATTTGAAAAATATACTCTACTTTATCCATGGGTTACTTACTCATGTAAAAATATAATTAGTGGTAAAATTCGTAGGATAAATTAATTACTCTTTTCCTAGACATCTGGAAAAACTACAAAAAAAAAGTGCCTAGCTATCAAAAACCATGGTTTTCATATCTTTGATATCCTAATGCCATAAAACAATGATATATGAGTCCATCAATAATTGGAAATCCATTGTGTTTGGTGTTTCTCAATATTTGTACGTTATTTTCCTACCCTCTCTTTTCCAACAAGAGTTACGAATGTACCTATGACAACATCACTCGCAGTCAATTCCCTCATATATGGCTCTGCATGTGCTTCAAGGAAAATAAGCTCCTTCATGTGAACAACTTTGTCATAGACACCACTGAAGCCATCTCTATTATCAACATTTTGCTGCTCTGTTTTGAATCCATGACCAAATTGCAGAGGTAGCATGTTCTCATGCCTAAGAAACTGCATAGATTGAGATTGATGGAAGCCATCATTAGCTTACATATCGGATGTAAAAATTCCGGTTCCACCTAGATTTGGTACAAAACTTTCCCGAATTTAAGATCTAGTCAAAGCTGGAAACCCTAAACCAAGAGAATTGTTCTGTGTCCAATTGCAACTGCGATGGCTGCTGCGGTGAGATGAGAAATTTGAGAGTCCCATGGACTCAAACCTTCAATCCATCGGCCGGATCGGAATTTTCTTCATCGTATCTCAAACCCTGGCTTCGTGCTTTTTCCTGCCGCTGCGTTGATAAATCCCGTGAAGCAAAGGCATTTGCCTCAGCCCTCGTCTGCAGGAAACTGGCTATTTGTGTGTGCATGACAAACCAATTGGGTAGACATACGGGCAGATAATTGGATGGCAAATAATTGTTGAATTGTCTAAAAATAAATCTGACGGTTAACATTAAGACATAAAGGCGTTTAGGGGAGTTCATTTCAGAGGGAAACACCTTACGGTGTAAATATCTCGATTGTGAACTAGTTTTCTTCCAGATCTGTCAAACAAGTTATGCCCAAATGGAGAAACAGAAAATCCTCTCATCTATTGATTGCTCAAAGTTAGTAATGACAAACTGAATACATATAACAGAGATGGTGTTTAGTGACTAGCCAACAAAATGGGCACATGAAATGATAATAGAAAACATGAGACATGCTAACCATAAGTAGCTCAAGTTTGTCACACTTTCCTTTCCTGGAATAGAACCATTCCTAAATAATTAAGTTCTGTGAGTATCTCAATGCCATATATGTTAATGTTTTTTTTCCATTGGCAAGTCATAAAATGCCAGTAACTACCTAAATAAATCACAACTAATATGGCATCAGTTCAAGGATTTCCACACATCTTCACCTGTGAAAAACCAATATATTGTAAGGACAACATTGGTTGGGTCTAGTACTTCTCAAAATTTAGGTTGTAACTAATGGTTCCTGGGGAGTAAGTGCCCTAAATCATACAACAAATGGCTAAAGGGGATGTAGAAAACATAGGGCTTTGTCAACTCACAGAGTCTAACCTTCCTGCAGTTCCATAGCCTATGGGAGAAAGAACTGTGCTAAAGAAGCAATATTTACGTTTCATATATATGCTGAAGAGTGGTTTAATTGTACAGATGTATTACTTATACAAATACAAGTATCACAAATTTCTCTTCTGATCAACAACACAGGGCAATGATTTATTGAAGAACCCCTTCCTTTTTAATTTTTTTTTTTTTTTTTTGGATTTTTTGGTGGGAATAGCATTTCCCCCTAATTCCCCAAGTTTACTGGCTATTTCCTTTCTAGGAATGTTTTTAGATAGAAACGATCGGGGGAACACATTGTCTCTAGACTCTGATAATTCAAATTTATAGTATTATACTTAGGGCTTGTGACTGAGGAAAGATGCATTTGTCCATTTTAAATTTCTCACACAACATGGGACCCAAGATCAAATCTTATGTCTGTGATCACGCCAAGTAGATGCAATGAAAAATAGTTTAATTTGGTTATTTATGAAGGCATAATATGAATTAAGAATCACAAAAGTACCAGTTAACCAATGGCAACAATATAACAGCTGAATTGACTCCCAACCAATTTCACATAATCTTGTAGATCATTGAAAAATTCACATCGAAGCAATAACGCAAATAACGTTTCAGGGAATATATTGCCAAGGGTCCAAATAGAAACTCATTGGAAATATCAAGGAAAATATTGAAAATTATCCGAAAATATCAGTAAGAATAAACTTGGAACTGAGGAATTCTTAATATATCATTGACAACTTGAAAATCTTGGGAGAAACTGGAAATATCAGGAGAAATATATAGTGTGTCCTGAGCAACAACAAGGTCTCTACTATGTTTTTTCTCTTTACCAATCAGCGATATTTGCACCACTGCATTGAAGAAGCCACAACAAAATTATATATATTGCCAAATCAATTAATAACCTGTTTTCCTTCCAGATTTGAAAACCAAGTTATGTCTAGATGGACAGATATGATAAGATAATTTTATTGATGTCCAACAAATAACAACAAATAGGTCAATGGGACTGCTAAATACATCCGTGAGAATACAAAGTACAAGCACTAAAGGAGCTCCTGGAAAATCATGATAAAAGCATATCTATAATATGCTGAGAATCCAAAACCTAAATCCTGACTCCTAACAGCATGGAGAAGTGAAACAAAGCAATGATGAACATACATGCAAATGCAGCAGAGAAAATTTTCACATCTATTTATCTACCATAATCAACAAAGAGAACTTGATGCAACATCCGTGCAAGGACTCCCACATTTGTATTGGTGTGTTCTCATGCTTCCTGTCACCTGAATTGTAACTGATGAATGCTAAGGAGGATGTGCACTAGATCAAACAAATGCCTAGATGGGACCAAACACTGCAGTTACCAGGCTCAGCTCACAGAAAACTTGGCAGAGGCAAAAAAGTGAGTTCAAATCAGGTAAGCTAAAACTTGAGGGGAGATGAGAATAAATCAGGAAAAAATAGAGAAGAAAATGAAGCAAAGAAACTCACTCTCTCAGATATATAAAAGAAGGTGGTGAGTTTTCTGACAGGTCCACAGGTCAGAAATTGTTGACCCATGAACAACCCACTAAGTACTCATAGGTTGAGTTATTCATAGCAAGTTAAACTTGTTGACATCAAGATTGACTCACCATCAATTTGAATCCATGTGTTTCAGTAGGCAACCCGACTTTCACCCCCATGGGTGGGTCAAACCTAGCAAGTCTAGAAACCCTAACACCCACAATTTGGGACCCTATCACCTAATAGGAGCCAAACCTTCTTATGGTTCCACGCCTTAGGGAAAAGGAACACTGCTAAGGAAGAAGCATTTATGTATGTTTCAGATATCTGTTATAGTGTTGCACTACTTGGACTCAGCAAAAAAATGGCAAGGGTTTGAAATCATTAACTGGGTAAAAGCTCAACAAAAAGTCACTGTGCAATGAAAATGAGAAAATCCGCCTTTTAAGTTACTTTTTTGCAGCAACTGCTGAATTTTTGAAAAAATGGGAAAAAAAATGCCTGAATCACAATCTGTGCTACTAAATCATTTCAGACATAACCCATCAACTAATCTGTGACTTCCGCAACACTGAACTATAGAATAGCATCTTATTTGCATCAGATTCAAGATTCTTCAGCAGCAATCAGAATTGATCAAAACTGTATGAACAATTATCACAACATTAGAAACAGGACTCTTTATAATTGTGTGAGTACTAGCGAGTTGATTCCACTCTCCAAGCTAGTGAGCAGAGTCAAACCTTTGAAAAAACTCCTGGTCAGAGTCGATCAGGCTCAGTTTTGGTAAATAAGTTTAAGTTCTATTGGGCTTATATTCCTCATATTTTTTAGTGTGTGTTTCCTGACATTTTTAATAAGACAATCTTTGCCATGTCACCAAGTTGACTCTCCACATTGGATTTGCCAAGTTTTTGCCAAGTCTGTTTCATTTGACTTTGATCAGGATTTTCTCTTCCGTTGAATAGTATAAGGTAATCATCTGGTGAAGGTCCCAAGATACCATAAATTGCATCCATTACTAGATGTATGCCTAGTGCTAACACCGGTAAGGATTTTGAAGCCTCTATGACAGTTTTAATACCCACAATAGCACAAGCTAATACAAGACATGGATAGATAGATAGATAGATAGCTCTTATCAAACATGAATGTAACCTGAAAAATATAGTACATCTAAATCTTCCCTAGAGACACCTTGGCATGTCTCCTCTTTCCTACAAAAAAACAACTCCACGGAGGCAGTTTCAAGATATAAAAATATAACATACCTAAAGTGACTAGTGCAAACCAAGCCTCCATGAGAACATGGATAACTAATAAACACGGAGTTATGATTGAGCCTTGAGCTTGACCAAGTCAAAATCAAATTGCTTTTTGCGATATACATTTCATCCAGATGCATCGTCAATGAAAATTTACCCAAATTGAATAACAAATATCAAATAATTCTCTATATTAACCTTAAAAAGAGAAACTAATTATTCCTATGTAGTCAGGCTCGGACATGAGACAAAGTAGATTTAGCCAATAGACACAGAGTCTCTTTGGAGCAATCATTAAACAAAGTGAGTTCAGTCCTAAGCTATGACAATCAAGAAACCTGAAAAGGAACGGAACATGAATTGGGGCTATAGGATTTGGGAGAATAAAAAATGTAACCCCGCCGATAAAATCGATTATTAATGTTATATGTACTGTCAAGATGCAAACTGGAACATGAACTAGAACGTGAATGGAACAAGAAACGGGTCTCCTGACTAAGTTTTTTGGTAACAGAGGCTCAGCCTATTAATCATCATGTGGCAGCTGCCAAGAAAACGTCACAAGTTCAAATCCTACAGAGTCGCCCTATGCCCTAACCCAATAGGCAGCTGCAACCTACATCCGAAAACCCAATCCTATTTGAGGGCTCTACCATATCTAAGTTTCCTCTGGATTCATAACATTCAACTTTTCGAGCAATCAAGGGATTCTACCCACTTGTGATCGCATTATGGTCAAGGTATTTCATAGGCTTCAACATGATCTATGTAAGGGAGATTTCATTTAGGTGGAACACAAGCAGTTCCAACATAATTTTTTGCAAAAATAAAAAATAAGAAACTATCGGGCATTGCAGTTTCATTACCTGGATAATGCCCATGAAATGATGATAATTGCCAAAGCAAGCCTTGATGAGCCCCAGATGATGAACTGGTCAGGCATACTCACTAACCCAAATGTTTTCCAAGCCCGTTGAGAACTGAATTCTGTTCAAACACTGTCCGATTCATCGTCCCAGACATTATAAACCGTATTCAAATCATAGCAGCGCCCATATTCCTGACAAATTCAAAGTTCCCCATGCTCTCTCTCTCTCTGCATACATAATCACAATACCCTAGGGCACTAGATTAGGCGAAAACCCAAATACATCACGTGAGGAATAGTCAGAGACTACAGCTATGGACAAACCTTCAATCCATCGGCTGGATCGGAATTTTCTTCATCGTATCTCAAACCCTGGCTTCATGATTTTTCCTGCCACTGCGTTGATAATTCCCGTGCAGCAAAGGCATTTGCCCCGGCCCTCCTCTACAGTAAACTGGCTATTTGTGTGTGCACGATAAACCAAGTGGGTAGACATACATGCAGATAATTGGACGACAGATAATTGTTGAATTGTCTAACAATAGATCTGACGGTTAAAATTAAGACAGAAAGGCATTTAGGGGAGTTCATTTCAGAGGGAAACGCCTTACGGTGTAATTAATCTGACTCATTTCTTCGATTGTACACTCAGAGATGGATTATTGTATATGTTGAAATCATTGTGTTCTATTAGGGCCAGTACATCTTTGTCTCAAGGCGGTCGCTCTTCATCCTATGGAGGGCACCTTGGCATATAGCAAATATTTTTTCTTTTACATCAATCATTCTTTTGGAACTTTGTGAGGAAACAATTGGATGACTAAATCAATGATGACTTTGTAGCCAAAACACACCACCTAACAAGAAACTTGTCCTACAATGGCCCTTCCAGCGCCCTATAAACCATGGGAATCCATTTATGTTGAGAGGCCTCTTAGGCTCATGGGTCATCACACATTTTATGCTTGTAGTAGCCTTTTTTCATTATAAAGTTGAGTAAATATCAACCATTATACAAACCATACATCACCTCCACTCTAGTCATGTTGTCCAAAAACCGCTTTTCTAGCTTTCTTAGATGAGGAAACATCCAATTAGAATTATTTAATAAGTGATACATTATCTATGCCCGTCTCTACAGGCATCCAATTAAAATGGCTTGCATATATGCCTATCCTCAAAGTAGTTAACCAATACCTATTTTGGATTAAACCCTTTAAGCATAAATAATTGGGAGTAACTAATAGTTAAGATAGAATGGGGTACCTAAAAATGTCATATGTATTCAATGAAATTGCACAAGTGATTAGAATTTTATATATGAATCTAATCATATACCTGAAAGAGGTATGAACTTAATATACCTATCATTGACCTCAAATAACCCTAAAATAACACATAACTCAACCTACCTTGAGGAAAGCTCAATAGAGAACTTGCCCATTATGAGCTTCATTACCTATTAAGAAATTCATTTCTCAAACCTTTTTTTTATTTATCTTTATACATCACTTGTTTCATCATACATTTTAAACATCTGCACACATTTACATTTATCAACATTGCATAATATATACTAAATGGAGGCCAGCGTGATTGTTCGTCAATATTCATAAAAGATTTCAATGTTCTATGTAAAGAACATAATTGTATCACCTTAAGATAAGGATACAATCCACAACAATTCCTATGAGAAGAGTAATCATCAAGACTGAGTTGATACGAGGGACTACACTGAAGGATAATATAGAAAGATAACCAAATAACAACAATAAGATGAAAAAAATCCCAAGAAGCAAGACTAAACTAGGCCAAAGAACCATGGTAGAAAGAGTGATCTCTTAATTCGTTCACCGCGGGCAAAAGTGTTTTCTCTAGGCCTGGTGGACTGACCTAGAACAATAGAAAGCAAAGAGCATAATGTCCTCCTTAAAGTAATTGAATTATGGGATGAGGTCTACATGGAATCGGGCATAAGGTTCACTTCTTTCTCGGCTTATACGCTCCAATCCTAGCTCTTATTGCTATAATTAGAACCTACACTATCAAACAACACAAGCTAAATATCTACGACATATATGTAGCATAATCCAATCACTTCATTCAACATATCAACATGGTATTGAAATCATAACATCACATATAGGAAAAAAATCTACTCTTTGTATTAAAAGAAATGGATAAATTTACAAACCAAAAATAGGAGTTGATCTTGTAGAAGAGCTCCCCAAGTTGACTTTTCAATGTCTTTCCATAAAGTATGCCTCTATGTCACCCTAATGCATGGAATAATGACTCTCAAAGCAGTAGCATGAGAGTAGAATCAACCCCTTGCCCATGGATGGTTGTAAATATATAAACGAGGGAGGCATTTCATGAATTCTTATCCATTTACTAATCTAGGCTTGAGATCCACTTGAGATGGGAGGATGAGTTGAAGGGATAAGAGGTGAAAACTTCAAGGTAGGATCGGATAGGATATAAGAATCTTATCCAAGGTAAATGGTTGAAACAACCTTAGGAAGCTTCTAGAGGAGGAATCTTTGGGATTCTTTTTATTTTTCCCAAATTTCTAGAATCAACACAACCCCAAGACTAAGCAACCTATTGGCGATCAACGCAGGTGTAGAGAGGGTCAACCTGGTGGTCAACGATGGTCCCTAAAGGGCCAGGGTGCGTTGGGCCTTAAAAGTTTGGAAACTTAGCAGTAAAGAGCATAAACTCAGGGATGTAGCATCATCATGCTTAGGGCTTTGTGTAGGGATGACTACAACATGCTCAAGGACGTGAATTGATCCGGTTTGAAGGTTTGTTGACAAGATGCGGCAAAATGGCCTATAACATATTTGCCCCTAAAGCGTAAAGTCAAAAATGACAACTGATGACTAAAGTACTTTACCTTGTGACAAGTCAGGATTAAGATCAACTGGTCATAGCCATCATCTATTACAATACATTTACATCATGGCATCTTTTTTGAGGGAGGCATACCCATGCTCAACATATAAGCTAACATTACATGTAAAATGATCAAGAATACATGTCCATTGATGATAAAGGGCGGACCCATGACTGGATGACTATCTATATGATCATAGTCATCATACATTGTGATCTTGTATTGCTCCTGAAATTGAAGCCACGATAGATATAACTAGATCTGGGGTCTTCTATCTCATTCACACGACCAACCAATGTACAATTCTATCCATGTGAATCAATGACCTAAAGTTGAACGTGGTAGACACCATGTGATACCAGCCAATGGTGTGAGTCGTTAACATACGCGAGAGAAACCATTGATGATGTTAATGGATCTCAAGGTACTCTAGTGCAATCTATATGGTGTGAATGAATGAGTTGATGTCGAACACCACACATAATATTTCAGTCGAAGGATAATGATGAAAACATGTCGCAGAGAGCAAGGAAACTTGACATTGATGTATGTAAGCACCAAGGTACCAAAGGGATGTTTGTAAGTCAACTTCATGGATAATGAGTTGATGTCGTGTTGTGCTTGTCAACAACCCCCCATTTATTAACGTTAGTAGTAAAATATTACTTTAATAAATGGGGACCATTTAAAAAAATATATATACCCAAAAAATCAATCCTAGCATGTAGGTATTTCTTTTATTTTTAGAATAAATCAAGATGTGAAACAAAACCTATAAAACCATTAAAATGCTACTTTTTCATATTTAGCATGAAATGCATCACAAATGATACCTTTCTAACCCACCATGATCTACAATGAAACAATAAATAAAGCAAATCTATATTCGAAAAACGGTCATAATGTTAGAAAGTCCTTAATCTTCTTTAAAAATCTAAAGTCTCGCATCACAACATCGCTATTTAAAAAAAACCTTCTCTTAAGAGGCTACCTCGAAGGATTGTGATCTGCAAAATTGCGATGGTATAATAGCCTTCTCGCATCGCATTTCAGTCATACAACACAAGCCTCAACCTATTATATGTCGATATTGCGAAATGCAATGTCAACCTGGACCCACCTCTTAATCTTACCACCAACACATGCAGAGTCCATTATTCGTTAAAAGAAGCCTAACAAGTGATGACGCTTGTTTCTCACATCTCACATTTCGCACAAACTCAAAAAATGGTAAGTTAAACAAAAACGAATTATGCGATATAGCGATCTGCGATATTGCTTTGTAAATCACAAAATCGCTATTATTGCAGTTTAAAGGCTCACCACCCTAGGAGATTGTTTCTCGATTTACGATGTGAATATTTATGGACATTCAAGTTAAAAGATAACGAATCATTAGTGGGAATTTATGAAGAATTAATTGCATTTGTGTGTGGAAGGAATCTACAACTGCTACCACTCCAGACAATGAGTAGATGGATGTCCTCTGGAAAGACTCATCCACCGACCCATCGACCAACCTCACCAGGCTCTCGCAGTTAACAGGTGCATACGCTACGACAACCATTCACAAAGAAACAGAGGTACAACTGTTGCTTGAAGAAAAAGAATACAAAATTTTGTCACTCGAATAGCAGTTACAACAAGCCAAAACCAACCAACAAGCAGAAATACAATTGGCTAAGCTATAGCAGGAGTTCCAACAAATGCAAATAGAACATCAAAGTAGCTTGGCAGATAAGGAGGCACAGATACAAAGCATAACAGATCTACATAAGGACGACCCAAAGATTGATCAGTTTGTCACTGAAGCACTCGGCCTCAACTCCCAGCTTACACACCA
The DNA here is from genome assembly GCA_000404065.3 of Pinus taeda. Classification (NCBI taxonomy): domain Eukaryota; kingdom Viridiplantae; phylum Streptophyta; class Pinopsida; order Pinales; family Pinaceae; genus Pinus; species Pinus taeda. The sequence continues at coordinate 80,297 of APFE030856879.1, forward strand.
AAAAAAATTGCTATGCCAAAAAATCTCGCAGTGGAAATCTCATTGCGAAACAAGTGACAAATTAACAAGCCAAGTGGTGGAAATGCGACTTGAATATGATGAAATTATTAAAAAGGTTTCAGATTTCATAACTTGGAAAAATTATAAAAATGCGATAAGATCCAACATGCCAAAATTGGATGAATCACATAAGGAGATCTTATTTGCAAGTTGGGATTCACAGCGCAAAGAGGCAGAACAGGCAACAGAGGATGCGGCAGCAGTGACAAACAACGTCATTGAAAGTGTAAATGAAAATTTTCATAGTGCTAATCTTGTGGCAGAGACCACCCATGGTTTCCTTCCGAATGCAAATCAACTTGAATTACAGTGGAAATAGGCAGCAGAAGAAAGAGCAGAGGCAATTAGGCAAGTGACCAGGTTAAACTGGGAGGCATCTTGGCAATATCTGGTAAAACTTCACAGCCAGTGGATGACCTTGAGATGCCTAATTGTTTCTACCTAGAAAATGGTGCCAACGCTCATCAATTTCGTGTTTATAGGACAACTGAAAGCCGAAGTCGGCCAACCTACACTCCTGAAGACCATGCTATATATTTGTGATCTGAAAGATCGAATGCATGATTAGCCATTATGCACATCTCGATTTTTGTTTTATTTTACTTAAATTGAGGCAGGTCGTTTAAACCTCCTCAACTTTTTTTGTAATAATCTATTTTTAGTTTCATAAGTTAGTATTTAAGCCCCTCTCATGCATTTAGAGAGGGGTCCATAAATTTTATCATAAACATTCTTTAGGACATGCACTTTTGTCCCTTTGAGGAAGTTCAGGTGAAATTAATGGAACAAGATTTATTTTCTACTTGAATTTGACATCTTCTACTGGAATTGCACTTTTGTACTTTTAGAGGATGTTGGATGATTTGAAAGTAGATCAATATTGCTGGAGCACTTGAGTAGAACATATTATAAGTGGTACTTTTATCTCTTAATTCTTTTTACTTATGCGTCAAGCAATACATTATCTTCAAGTTATTTGTGTATTAAAGTTTGAATTTTTGATTGCCATTATTGCACTATTGTATGATGATGATTGATAGTTTATGCTAAATGCATGAATGATTTTTATGTGATATATCTCTCATATCGTTTCGGCTAACTTTTTATATGAAATGATCATTGTTAAACAGATTCACTTCTTATCATAATTGAATGATCTTTATTATCAATTGCTTTCGGACATCATTTTAGATCACATATATCATGTTAGTCCTAGGATAGCTACAGTTAGATAAATATTTTTGATTAGGATAAACTGCAAATGATTATTAGTTAAACTAGATTAGTTTCCCTAGTTGGAGCCACTATTCCAAATGGAAAAGGAGTTTTCCCAAGGTCCAGACCGGGTGGTTATCCTCTTTGTTGAGGCAACGATTTTCGAGCCTTCAACATGTCGACAGGAAGTGACACATCGTAGGAGGGCCTTGATGTATCCCCCATCAACTACACGAAACAAGCATCATGATTTGAGATAGAATAACTATAATGATGTTGATATGGAACTGGATCAGGAAAAATAGACATGGAATGAAGGCTTAAGAGTATTGTAGCATATATTGATTGAATGACTTCTCTTGAACACAACGACGACATTGAAATCAATTTGGCAACATTGACCTAAAACCAAAGTGGAGGCTTTGATAAGGTATGATAAACCAAAAGACAAGAATATTAACCAACCCAATATCCATAGAGATGAAGTGGAAGAGTGTCATATTCAAGAGCGAATTGTTGCCATTAACAAGTGGAGTATCCCGTTTTCCCAATTTCCCCAACCATTATTGGTCAGTACATCTTTATTTTTGACAAGCTTGACGAGGATAACATATGATTGATCTGTAAGTCCATCCTTCAGATGAATCCCTTTGAGAATATTTAACGAACCCAAAGAAGGAGTGTTTCGATCCCATTATGATTGACGAGTCCATCATTATGTGATGTTTTTATGAGTCTAGTGAAGGTGAAAACTCAACATCTTTTTCATGTTTAGAGAGTTTGAAAAAGAGGTGAAAAAGAAAACTCCAAAGGTTCCTTTTCATAGATATTCCCTTGAGTCCGAAAAGGCATAAAACAATACTCAAGAGAACCTCTTAGCTATGTTCGACTAAGGTATTCCTTTTTCGTAAGTAGTCTATCTCAGTCTGGAAAATGGTTAAACTTATACTGAGTAGACGTCTTTTCATTTACTTTAACGAATTCGAAAAGACAAGTGCTCGACAATATTTTCATATTTTGGGAGTTTGAAAAGAGATGAAAGAGGACTCCTTCTAGAGGAACGAGTGTTATAAAAGGTAACAACTAGTTATGGTCATGATGGAACTGCTCAAACGTGCAAAGGTCAAGAGACTGGCTAATAAGACCACTCATCGTAGAGGTTCCTTAGGGAAGGGTAAAACAATCAAGTGAAAGTGTATGATGGACCAAACAGATGATGTTGATGGAATGATAAAACAAAGGCTCATCTGGAAAAAACAGGCTGATAAAAATGCCAATCACGAGAATAGGATGAAAATGGTTTCATTTTTACACAATATTGAAACATGGGAACCTATGCTTGAAATTACTTGAGGATGGTTTCATTTTTTTTATACAAGCTTGAAACATGAGAAAAATTATGCTTGAGACTGGTTTCATTTTTACACAAGCTTGAAATAGAGAAAAACTATGCTTGAAATAAGTGTGCATGCCCCCAACATAATGACTCAATTCAAGGACATACCCCCTAAGCTTCATTTCATTCACCTAAGTAGACTACTGATACTAACAGGTGCATGGAATGAAGGTTCATTTGTGAGATCAAGTGAAATACTCGACTGGGAATTTAAAAGATCTAATCAAAGACTCGAATTGGAAGGGGATATTTGTTTCATTTTTTAACAAGCTTGACATAATAAAATAACTATGCTTAAGGGACCTTGTTTCATTTTTTAACGAGCTCGACACAAGAAAAGGACCTGTGCTCCAAGAACCTTGTTTCATTTTGTAAGGAGCTTGACACAAGAAAAGGAACTTTGCTTCGGGGACCTTGATCATGACTGCCAAGAGGCCATGGCTTCCAAGAGGTTCTCATCAAATGGGAGAACAATGCTCCAGAAGGGATCAAAGGATCCAATGGAAATATTGGACTCCAATTCCCCCACTAAATGATACACTACATCACTTACTACATCATTAGTAGAGGCGGGCACGGAATAGGTTGCCACATTATTATTATGTTGTGGGGAAGATACCACTTTCTTATCAGGACCATTTAGGGAAGTTTATTGATTGGGAGTCATATTAGGACCAATGAACGAAAGTTGGTCAATGGCGTGATTATTCCTTCATGCAGAAAACGCATCACATGAAAGAGTGAAGAGACAAGATCTCCCATGACATAAACATAGTCACGCCCAAGGAGTAGATTAAAATCCAAAGGGCCTTGGACTACCATCATGCCCAAGGAGTAAATTAAAATCCAAAGGGCCTTGGATTACCATCACATCGATATAACCAATCTTTGCTCCCAAAGTAATAGGTAATTGAGGGAGGATCCCCGACTGTTGATTGGTTCCTTTGTTAAAAGCCAACGGATTTTGGGTAATGGGCACAAGTTGTGGAGAAACCAAAGCTTGCCAAGAAGCTAAGGACAAAATACTAATAGACATGCCTTCATCTATAACTATTCCAAGTATAGTCATATTATAATCCTGTACTATGACCTGGAAGGGCACGTAAGAAGGAAGACAATTTCCTACCAGTCAACTCTAATCAAAGGAAGTGACCATACTACTTGGAGGGGGTGTCATGGGAATAGGAGGACTGCCCCCTTGTGCTATGGAAATGTGAGAACTTCTCTCTAGTATCGTGGGAATGGGGGATTCCCCCGTATGCCATGGGAACGAGAGAACTATCCCACAATTCATTGGATCCTGAAGAAATGAGAAGAACCTGAGTGGTATGAAGTTCACTCTCTATGGGAAAGGTACGATCAACTGAATGTGGAATCGAGTCAACCATTTACTATATCAATGGTTGGTCAGGAATAGACACAAGATTCATATTCAGAGAGAGTGGGATTGACTGGAGACATATTTTGATCAATCAGTTCATCAAGATTTTGATCAATCATTTCATGAACTAGTGGAGGATTAGGAGAAATCTTCTGCTAACCAGCTTGAATTCGTGGCTGAGAAGTTGTAAGGTTTCCAACACTTTTGAAGATTCATCCATACAAGGATAAAGGTGAATGGGATGACTCTCTTCACATAGCTTACAGGGAAACTTGACTTTACCCTTTTCCCATGAACCTTACTATCACTTGTGGATAGTTTATCACAAGCATGATCTCTAGAGGTTGATGACAAAGGTTGATGTGAGCCTGTAAACCACACTTCTAATATCTTGGGAATACCATGACAATCTCTAAGAAGGTGATCACACTTAAATAACATGCAAGTGGGTTTAATTTTGCGGGGCTGATTGGAAGGTTTTTTCCATACTAGTTGCATTTGTAGAAATGGTTGCTTGGTTGACCCATGCTTATTTTTCTTCTTTGTCTTCTTCCTTCTCTTCTTCTTCTTAGCCTCTTGGATACTAGAATCAAGACTTTCAGCATGCGAGGAGGGAGAAATGGATGAAGAAAGAATAGGTGAAGAAGGCAAAGGTTCAACTTTAGGATCAACTTGAGGTTGATGTTGTTCATGTGGAGGAGAACCTGGTTGAGAAGCAATTTGGACATTCAGAACCAAAGCGGTCGAAAAGGAGCACCAATATTTCCAAAATAAGGAAAAGGACTAGGATTCCCTTCAAAAGGGGTTCCCTTGACTGGTGAAATCAGGAACTGTTGCCATTAGTCTCAACCTGAGATCTACTAAGGAGCTATTCCACAGTGAGGATATTGTTTTGTGGTCAATTAATTGATTATATATTAAATACATAACCAAAAAAAAAGAGGGGAAACTAGGAAAAAGGGTTTACCAAGCAACTGTGAATTGCAATATAGCACCTTGGAGAATTAAGGATTTACATATGGGTAGGCAATCTCCCTGAATGTTGTGTTTGATGCATAATAGTATACAAGGCAACTGACTTCGTTACTTATGGTGAGGATAGCAACCTAGGGTGGACTTCTAAAATATACTCGACGATACGTGGAAGTGCAATCTGTGGTAATGTTGTATAATGCATAATCATTCAATGAGAGCGTTCCCATATACTTTTCATGCGTGAGGCACCATTCGATATACTCGAAGATACATGGAGAATGATCTGATACACTTACGTGCATGGAACGAGATATAACCCTTGGATTGTAACACTGACAAAAAAAGATAGCTCCATGTTTAAAGATATCAAAACACATCTTTAGCCTAGACCTCAAGATGTTTGCATTAATGTTACAAATGCTCCTTAGATTAATTGAGTGAATTTTAGAGTTGATCTTGAATTAGATTTTAGTTTCAAGGCTCAAAACACGATATCACCTTAACACACCTATGATGCAACTAATATGAGAAAAATAACTCTTTCATTTTCCTTTTAATAATGAAAGGCCTAACTAAGTAGGGTGTTAGCTTCCTATTCCAATAGTTTTCATATTTCATGATTGACTGTTTTACATGCCAAATATGTCATCTTTTCATGCTGCAAGGTTCCATATTTCCAAGAAGTTCCATTTTTGAAGAATCATACCATTTTTGAAGAGTTTTACAGTTAAGGGAAAGCCAAATAGCTTAATCTTGGCTTCCCTAGGCTTAAATTGCTTGTTTTAGAAGATGGAGAATGAATATCTGTCCAAAAATGTTTAATCTTGGCAGATCTTAGCTAGGTAGAGAAACAAGGGTGCTCAACAGCTTAATCTGAGCCCCTGGAAGCCATAAGGGAAGATTTAGATAGGAGGATAGCCAAAAGAAAAATTGAAAAGCTGGGTTTTCTAGTTCAAGTGCACCGAAACCAAAAAGAAGAGAAAATGCTACGTAAGTAGGTTGTGTAGGTAGTTTTGTGGTTGCAGAATCAATGATTGTGGTCAGTTTTGTGTTTTCAAGTGTTATATATATTCAAATCACAATTGCAAGGCAAAAATCCATTTGGAGCAACTCAAGCGAGGCATGTTTAACTCCCCCTTCTTCATCTTCACCAAATCACTCACTAACATCCCCTTGAGGACCTTGGGATCTGCCCAACCAGTCCTATTATCACTCCATTTTGGCGAAAAGCCAAGTCAAGCTTTGACTCTCTTCAGTAAAGAGAAGTGACATTTTTTGTGCAAAATACATTTCTCCGCAGTTCATTCGCCCCCTATAAACTAATTTTTAGTTCACAAAGCTTAACGTTTCCCCTACACTTCACCTCACGGATTCGTATTAACTCCTAAGTTATTTATTAGCTCCCTCAATCATTTCCCCCACCCCTATTCTACAAGAAACTATATAAAAACCCCAAAAAACACTAAATATTCCTCCCCATGGCAACTATAGCCAAGTACTAAAAGTCGGGAAACCTTAGGTCCATTTGGGACCCATTGTTAGCCCCTCCGTGTTCATTTCCCTTAGGATTTTTTGAACACCCTGTTAAATAAATAACTATGTTAAACCACCCTCCACACACATTTTATTGGGGTTTTATAAATATTTGATTGATAAAATAACCAAATCCTGAGCGCATATTACACCCATAACCTAAGGTTTTAACCACCCGAAGCTGCAAATAATTAACGATTATCGGGCGCACGTTTCCACTAAACCCCGATCATGTTTCCCTCCCGTCCACCGTAGGATCGGCCCTCCCAGATCCGACGACCCTAATGAATATCGGGCGTCCCTTCGTAGCGGTACAATAATACCCGATGGTCGACGGTTTCACCATCGTATACCGGGATAGCTGTCGGCCTCCTATTGCATCGGGCCGCCTCTGACACATACCACTCCCGTACCAAAAGTGGTCCGACGCAAACCACTTACCGCCCTCCCCGCTTGCCTACGTCACCGCATGACGATGCTGCCACGTCGCCTGCCATTGTGTTGTACCTGTGCCATGTCACCCGTGACGTCATCACCCTGCCACTGTGTCATGATGACGTCATCATCCACGTCACCCTGTTGACGTCATCCACCGTACTGGGTCCCACCACTGACGTCATGCTGACGTCACCGCAAAAAAAAACGCGAAAGGCGAAATCGCTACTTAGGAAGCCCAGAATGAAAATCAAGGGCAGTTTTTGATGTGCGATTAGCGCTTAGAAAAGATGTCCAAAATGGAAAGCCTCATTCTAGCGCATGGTTTGCAGTAGTTATTTTTGCCCAAAAGAAACAGAAAGGGGTGATTTAGCAGTTAAAGAGGATCAGCAGAGAGGAAGTGGCCTGATTCAAGTGTTAAAGAGTATCAAAGGAAAGATAAAGCCCAGATTCAATTAAAAAAGTATCAGTGAAGTGGCAAAGAGTATCAGATCGACAATATCAAAGAAGGTGAACATTAAAAGCTTCCATCAAAGTCAAAGAAAGCGGTGAAGCCACTTAAGACACTCAGATCACATTTAGTGCACATCAAAGCCACTCGAGAGCAGTGGAGCAGAGACCAAAGCACAGTTATGATAAATGGCCAGTGCATAACAACAAAGGACACATTTCTACTCATTTTTGAGGCAATTGCCCCAGCGCAGTACTTAGATAAATAGTTTATGCATTTACTTCAAGATAAGATAGATTAAAGCACTCATTTCCCTCAGATCGGTTTAAGATATGATGTAATAGATATTTTTGGGATATTTTCCCTATATAAACCACCCTGATTCATTGTTTTAGGGGTTGGTTGGTTGATAATCTGAAGTTTAGACTTGCGTTGTATACTTTGAGAGCATCTATAATCACATACTGCTAGAATGCTTGGATGTTGAAACTGTCTGTTGTGTTTTTAATGGCTGAAGAGTGACTATGGAATTCTTGTGCTTCTACATGGCTGAATAAGTGTTTCTTACCTCTGTTTTCAGTTCTTATGTTTGCTATATCATTTGTTTGCCACCATCTAAATATCAGAAAGGAAGAATAGTTTAGAATTTGCTTAGCAACACTCTATGCTCAATTTCTGTTATTTCTACATGTTTTCCTCAAGAATAGTTATGAATATGCATACTTAAATGATCATGTTTACACTGTTTCTTTCACATATGACTGTTATTTAGGAATTCTTGACTGCTCCTAGATAAACACTCATTCACCTCCCTTCTCTGTTAGCTGATGAAAGATTCTTAGTTGCCTTTCATCTCTGGCCTTCATTCCATCTTTCAGCAATTGATATTGTTTTATGTGTAGCTATCCTGCTCTTTATTCCTCTTGTGACCAAGAAAATGCAACAACAAGCCCTAATCCATGACTCCATGCCCAATGGTTCGAACTTCTCACACTATGCATCCCAACTTTGCTTGAAAACATCATCCTTCCCACCAAAATCAAAACAAAACCCATAGAACATCATAACTAGCCTAAAATCAGCCTCAAACAAAGCTAAATTATAAGAGAGAGCCCTCTCTGATTGCAGGTAGGCTAGGACCTACAGTCCAAAGATTGGTTTGTGGTTACCTCAACCGTATCCCTTAAGGAGCCAAGGGACAACCTGAGTGATAACATATTGGTGATTCCACTGGGGAAAATCTTCAGAAAATTCCAAAAAAAAGGTTAGAAGTTGGCTCCAAAGAAAAAAACACGTAATACCAGGTCAAATCCAGACCCAAATCCCCCAGTTATTTTTGAAAATCCCAATTTCATCCCAAGAAACCTTAGCAAACAAAAACAAGAAGGGTTTGCTGATTCTAGTCCTGAAATAGTTCAGCCAAGCTGTTTTCCAACCCCTGTTAGAGTTTTATTTCATTCAACCCCTACTTTCCCTTGTTCATTATCCACCTCTCCAAGCACCTTTTCCACACCTCCATTCACTGCACATACTCCTCCTATTACCACTATTATTACTACTGTTCCAGTTGTCCCACTTATCCCCGTGAATATGGCGAATACATACGCACCTTTACAGCTGCCTACAAATCCTGGGGCTATGCCTCAGGATTACTAAACTAAAATCACATATTTTGATGGTACTGGTTCTTTCACAGCCCTGCAACACACCAAGAAAATGTAGGACTATTTTGAGAGTTATGAAATAGATGAAGATCATGTAAGAATGAAGATTTTTGTCCAAAGTCTGACAGGTGACGTTAGGCCCTGGTTTAGAGCTCTTCCTACAAATTCCATAGCTAACTCAGATGCCCTTTACCAAACATTCCTTAACAGATGGGAGAAACAGAAAGATCCATTGCACATTCTAGCTAAATATGATACTATCAAAAGGGGTCCTCGAGAGGCTGTCTTAGACTATTGTGCAAGATTTAACAATGTTTATAATGCGATCCCACAGAACCTCTGACCTCCACCTGATCTATCTTTATATAAATTCCCTGACGGTTTTGATTCAGATATGGCCTATCAATTGAGGGAAAGAGCTCCTCAAAGCCTAGCAGACATGCAGGATGTAGCTGTTAGTGTGGAGGCAAATCTGATTGCCAAAAGAAGCAGAGCAAGAGTCGAGAGAAGAACCACTTTTAGAGAAGAACCTCCAGCGTTTGAGTAGAAGTTGGATGCAATCTTCAATAAAGTAAACAGTTTTGAAGATAGAATGGGAACTATGGAAAGAAAAACATCATGGGAAGGACAACAAGCCAATACTATCAGAAACCCAAATTTTAGGAAAAACCAAAACCCAAATGTTGGAAGAGCTAGCCTCGACCATGATATAAGACCTCCTTTTCATGAAAACTTTGTTGAAGCATCCACATCTAGTGAGCAAATAGAGGACACCCACATAAACTTGATGGGTTTGAAGAGTGAACAACAAGTTTTTCTAACCCAAGAAGACCAAGATGACCATGATATAAATCAATTTCAGACTAAGTCTCGAGAGTCTTTTGACTTTAAACAAGGCTATGATTCAGCTGTTTATGAGGTTCACAAACAGTATAAGCTGAGGAAAAGAATCGTAGATGTGCCCAAGAATGTTAAACCAAATGATATCAAGCATCCTAAGAAGATTAAAGGCGGGGCTGCTCTAACAGAACCTGCCGATAAAACAGTCCCAAATCCAAAAGAAGTGACCATAGAGGATGTCACAGATATGAAACCCTCTAAAAATCAGCCTTTTGTAGCTTTTCCCTCAAAGGAGAATGTAAACAGCACTCCTGAAAGCCTTCCCAAAACAGAGATACTGCAAAACAACACTGATAACCAAGAGCAAATTGCTAAAAGTGCAATGGAAAAAGCAAAATCTGCCAGTCACAATACTAGAACCCAATCAGAGAAAACTTTTGATTTAGAGGCAGAAATTGATAAACTAAAGATATTTATTCCTCTCTGTGAACTTGCCAAACATGGTGTATAAAGGCAACAAATCAAAAGATCATTGCACATACCAGAGAATAGGGATGATGTTAATGTTTTAGATGATCAACCGGAGCTCCTTTTCGGTCTTGAAGTTGATGGCAAATCAGCACATGGAGATGTACTACCCTTCTATGTCAGTTTACATATTCATGATAAAGTGTTGCACAATGCTATGTTCGATTCAGGTGCTTCACACAACCTAATGCCGAGACCTGTAATGGAGAAGCTAAACCTTGATGTCACTAGACCCTACAAAGACCTATTTTCATTTGATTCTAGTCAGGTCAAGTGTTTAGGCTTAATCAAGGATTTATGTGTGTCTTTAGTCCAATACCCCAATAAAACAATCCTAATGGATGTGGTGGTTGCTGACATTCCACCAAAGTATGGCCTGCTATTATCAAGATCTTGGGGAGAAAAACTCCAAGGATCTCTCCAACTAGACCTCTCTTATGCCATTATTTCAGTCTTTGGGCAACCAAAGAGACTGTATAGGGAAACACTAATGAAGTATGTCGTAAGTGGTGAGGAAAAGCCCCAAAACTTTCCTATTTACTCAATCCATTCTGATATGGATTCATTTATCATGTTTAATGATGATAGGTCTCCTCCCACTGATGATAAGCCTTTGGCTTTAGAACAAGAAACACGCATAAGTAAGGAATCGATTGCCCATACCTAAGAAACTATCAAAACAATCAATGCAACTAGCACACATGAAGAACCTCCCGAAACAGAAAATTCAAATCTGCCCACTCCTAAAATGGTTGAAACTCTCAATACTAGTCAAGAGCAAGAAATCCTATGGTATTTGGAGTTTGATGGTTCAGTTAATAAGCTAGGAGCAGGGGCAGGAGTGTGGATCCATAATACACAAAACAATCATGCAGAGGGTCATGCTTATAGATTAAACTTCAGATGTACTAACAACATGGCAGAGTATGAAGCCCTCCTTTTAGGCCTTAAGCTAATCAAATATCTAGGAGCAACAAAAGTTTCCATTCTAGGTGACTCTAACTTGATTATTCAATAGAGGAAAGGTAACTTTGTTACAAATGACAATAGGCTAAGAGCTTATAGGACCGCTACCACCGAAATACTTGATACCTTCACCGAGTGCAAGCTTACCAAAATTCCAAGAAGCCATAATCTACATGCACACACCCTAGCCACTTTTGCTAGCACATGCAAGCTGCCATTTGAGCCCAATCACCATTTCTCAACTAAAATAAAAAACAGGCCTGCTGCCCCTAACAATGTCAAAGATTGGCAAGTATTTGAAAATGATGCACAAATAAACAATTTCCTCACTTTACAGCAAGAATTTTCAAGCTTAAACATTGATGAAGATGCCATGGATGACCTACAACAGCGAGTAAACAAAAATGAACAAACTATAACAGCTGAAGCATCAAATCAAATGCTGCACCCAACCCTTTTTGACGCCAACAACATTCAAGAGCTGAAGCAAATGCATTTGGAGGAAATAGCTGAAGCAGAGGCCGAAGTGATGGATTTAAAGGACAATTTTATGCCTGCTAGCCTAACTCCATTAGAAGACATGTTTGATGCAAATGATGTCCCCAAAAAGCCAAAGATGCAACCCTCAAAACACTGTCGTGGAAGACTGTAATATTGGGACAGCAGAGAAGCCCAAAATGATTAAAATGTCCAGGTCTTTGCCTCCCGATCAAAAGCCAAAGTATGTTGACCTGTTCAAAAAGTTCCAAGATGTATTTGCATGGAGTTATGAGGATCTCAAGTCCTATGGCACCTCTGTTATTCAACATACCATTCCCTTAAAATCAAATCAAAATCCCTTCAAACAAAAACTAAGGAGAATCAATCATGTGCTTCTCCCCTTGATGGAAAAAGAATGTTTGAGGCTGGTATCATAGTACCCATTAGATTTTCTGAATGGGTATCCAATCTTGTTCCCACAAGGAAGAAAACAAGTGAGATTAGGCTATGTGTAGACCTAAGAAATTTGAACTAAGTCTCCCTTAAAGACCACTACCCATTGCCAAAGATGGACCATATTCTACAAAGGGTTGTGGGGTCTTCTAGAATTTCATTGCTTAATGGCTGTTCAGGTTTTAATCAAATACTTGTTCACCCAGATGACCAAGACAAGACAACCTTTACAACACCATGGGGAACATTTAAGTATGTGAAAATGCCCTTCGGACTAAAGAATGCAGGTGCTACTTTTCAAAGGGCAATGGACATTGCATTTGCCAAAGAAATCCATGATTTCTTGGTGGTCTACCTTGATGACTTAACCCCTTTCTCAAAATCTGATCAGGAGCATCTTAAACACCTAAGGCAAGTGTTCCTAACCTATAGGAAATATGGCATTTCCTTAAACCCCAAGAAGTCTCTCTTAGGCCTAGAAGAAGGCAAATTGCTGGGCCACATCATCTCAAAAGATGGGATTAGAATTGATCCTGAAAGGATCCAAGCCATTCTGCAAATCCCATATCCAAGAAACATCAAAGAGTTGCAAGCATTCCTAGGAAAGATCAATTTCCTAAGGAGATTTATCCCAAACTTGGTTGAGTTAACAAGAATGCTAAATAACATGTTAAAGAAGGATTCCAAGGTAAAGTGGACTTTAGAAGCCAAGCAAGCATTTGAGGGCATAAAAATTGCATTAACCCAAGCACCAGTCCTCACAAGTCCTCAATTTGATAAGGATTTCATTATTTTTTCCTTTGCATCTGATCACACCATAGCTGTTGTCCTTTTGCAGAAGGATGACTAGGGAAATGAAAAGCCAATTGCTTTTTTTCAGAAGAGCCCTTAGAGATGCGCCCTTGAAGTACCAAATCACATAGAAGAAGGCCTATTCCCTTGTTAAAGCAATTAAGATTTCCGAGTTTACATTTTATATTCACATGTGATTGCTTATGTGCCAAATGCTGTTGTAAAAGACATATTAACTCAAGAAGGCATAGAAGGGAAAAGAGGCAAATGGATTGCCAATACCCTTGAGTATGACATTGAGATAAAACCCACCAAGCTCATAAAGGGACAATGTTTAGCTAAACAGATGTCCGAAACCAATTTTCAAGCCTCAGATATAAATGAATTGGACAATGAACATGAGCTGGCCACTCCACAGATCAGTGAAGCTTTTTTGTAATCCCCATGGTATGCTGATATTTGTTTTATATTGTTAAACCTGTGTGCTCCCCCAGGGTTGTCCAGAACCAAAAAGAGATTTTTAAAAATGAAAGCATCAAAGTTTTGTGTCTTAGATGGTGCCCTGTTTTGGAAAAATCATGAAGGAATTTTGCTGAACTGTTTAACTTTAAATGAAACTGATAGTGTTATGAAAGAATTCCATGCAGGGGACTGTGGAGGGCATCTATATTGGAAATCCACTATTGATAAGATATTAAGGGTTGGTTTCTATTGGCCCTCATTGTTTGCAGATGTCAAAAATTTTGCGGTTTCATGCCACAAATGCCAAGTCTTTGAAGGAAAAAGAAAGCTTCTGCCCTTGCCCCTTAAGCCCATTTCAACCGAGAAGCCTTTTCAACAATGGGGTCTTGAATTCATTGGAGAAATCCACCCATCATCCTCAGGCCAGCATAAGTGGATTCTAATAGCCACAGACTATTTAACCAAATGGATTGAAGCCATCCCATGTAGGAAAGCCAATGAATCCACTATTATCCAATTCCTTGAAACCAACATTCTGTCCAGATTTGGCTGCCATGAAAAGATCATTACAGATAACACTGCTGCCTTCAAATCTAAGAAAATGATCAATTTTTGCCATAAATTTCACATTACCTTAGGCCACTCCACATCCTATTACCCTCAAGGTAATGGCTTGGCCGAATCATCCAACAAGAGCCTGATTAACATCATTAAGAAAGTGCTGGAAGAAAACAAGAAGAACTGGCACAAAAAGCTTGTTATTACCCTTTGGACAGACAGACTGTGAACCAAGAGATCCATTGGGATGAGCCCATATGGGTTAGTTTATGGCATGGAGGCCAGTTTCCCTTCTTATTTGGGAATCCTTGTTATCAAATTGTTGAAAGAGATTCAGGCTGAACCCAATGATATCCAAAGGAGGATAAACCAAACCATATATTTGCAGCAAACAAGAGAGCAAGTGTATAACAGAGCTCAAGTTTTACAAGAGAAGCTCAAGAAAATGTTTGACAAAAGAACAAAGGCTGAAGATTGCTTCATGGGCAGCAAAGTCATAAGATGGGATTCAAGAAGGGAGGACAAAGGAAAGCATGGCAAGTTCGATTTCCTTTGGAGAGGCCCCTTTATCATTTTTGTTGTTCAGGGAAACAACACATATTTTCTGAAGAGTTTGGATAGCATCATAGTTGAGGAAGGCCCTGTTAATGGCCGCATGTTGAAGCATTATCATGACCCCTTTTGGATACAACGCAGCTCTGTATATTATCTATACATTAATATTTTATATTTTCAGCACTTTCTTTTTGCTTTTATAGCAGGCCGATAAGAGGGAACAACGTAGCAAATTTTGAAGGAAAGATCAAAGAAAGCTCCATTTCAGATCTCTGTTTTTTGAAATAATTCCAAAGAGGTGCTCAAGCAAATTTCAATATGTTTACAAGCCCCAAAAGGCAAGCATAGCTGTAATTTTTCTGCAAATCAACTCAAAAGGATACTGCATATCAGCTTATAAGAATTCAGTCAAAGGCATTGAGAAGAAGGAAAATTTCAGTTTACAGTAACAATTGAAGATCAAGGCATTCTAATCTGCTGTTCTTGGCTTTTCATCTTGAGAAGCCATCCCCAAGTGGAGCCACTGTTAGCTTCCTATTGCAATAGGTTTCATATTTCATGATTGACTGTTTTACATGCCAAATATGTCATCTTTTCATGCTGCAAGGTTCCATATTTCCAAGAAGTTCCATTTTTGAAGAGTTTTATAGTTAATGAAAAGCCAAACTGATTAATCTTGGCTTCCCTAGGTTTAAATTGCTTGTTTTAGAAGATAGAGAATGAATATCTGTCCAAAACTGTTTAATCTTGGCAGATCTTAGCTAGGTAGAGAAACAAGGGTGCTCAACAGCTTAATCTGAGCCCCTGGAAGCCATAACGGAAAATTTAGATAGGAGGATAGCCAAAAGAAAAGTTGAAAAGATGGGTTTGCTAGTTCAAGTGCACCCAAACCAAAAAGAAGAGAAAATGCTAGATAAGTAGGCTGGGTAGGTAGTTTTGTGGTTGCAGAATCAATGATTGTGGTCAGTTTTGTGTTTTCAAGTGTTATATCTATTCAAATCACAATTGCAAGGCAAAAATCCATTTGGAGCAACTCAAGCGAGGCATGTCTAACACCCCCTTCTTCATCTTCACCAAATCACTCACTAACATCCCCTTGAGGACCTTGGGATCTGCCAAACCAGTCCTATTATCACTCCATTTTGGTGAAAAGCCAAGTCAAGCTTTGACTCTCTTCAGTAAAGAGAAGTCACATTTTTTGTGCAAAAGTCATTTCCCCGCAGTTCATTCGCCCCCTATAAACTAATTTTTAGTTCACAAAGCTTAACGTTTCCCCTACACTTCACCTCACGGATTCATATTAACTCCTAACTTATTTATTAGCTCCCTCAATCATTTCCCCTACCCCTATTCTACAAGAAACTATATAAAAACCCCAAAAAACACTAAATATTCCTCCCCATGGCAACTATAGCCAAGTACTAAAAGTCGGGAAATCTTAGGTCCATTTGGGACCCATTGTTAGCCCCTCCGCGTTCATTTCCCTTAGGATTTGTTTAACACCATGTTAAATAAATAACTATGTTCAACCACCCTTCGCGCACATTTTATTGGGGTTTTATTAATATTTGATTGATAAAATAACCAAATCCTGAGCGCATATTACACCCATAACCTAAGGTTTTAACCACCCGAAGCCACAAATAATTAACGATTATCGGGCGCACTTTTCCACTAAACCCGATCATGTTGCCCTCCCGTCCACCGTAGGATCGGCCCTCCTAGATTTGACAGCCCGAATGAATATCGGGCGCCCCTTCGTAGCGGTTCGATAGTACCCGATGGTCGACGGTTTCACCGTCGTATACCAGGACAATTGTCGGCCTCCTATTGCATCGGGCCGCCCCTGACACATACCACTCCTGTACCAAAAGCGATTCGATGCAAGCCGCTTACCACCCTCCCCGCTTGCCTACGTCACCGCATGATGATGTCGCCACGTCGTCTGCCACTATGTTGTACCTACGCCATGTCACCCACTGACATCATCACCCTGCCACCGTGTCATGATGACATCATCATCCACGTCACCCCCGCCACATCACCCTGCTGACGTCATCTGCCGTACTGGGTCCTGTTAGCTTCCTGCTGCAGTAGGTTATTCATTTTTCATGATTGGAATTTTATAGGCCAAATATGTCGTACTTTGCTTGCTGCAATGCTCCATATTTGTTTAAGCAGTCTCCAAGTGAAGAAGGCTACTTCAAGTTCATCCAATTGCCTTCAAATTTTGTAAAGTTATCCCGGTATCGCTATTTTTTCAGTTAAAGGGAGGTCCAAACAATTTAATCTTGGCAGATTCTTAGATAAGTAGAGAAGCAGAGGAGCCCAACAACTTAATCTGGGCTCTGGAAGAAATAAGGGTAGTATGTAGATAGGAAAGCATCAAAAGAAAAATGAATGACGGGTTTGCAAGTCTAAGTGCACCCCCAAACAAAGAAGAAAAAATGCTAGGTAAGTAGGCTGGGTAGGTAGTTCTGAGGTTGTTGAATCCTAAATTGCTGACCAGTTCTAGGTTTTCAGGTGTCATATCATTCAGGACACAATCAACAAGAATTTGTATACAAGAAGCTCAAAAGAGGTATAACTAACTCCCCTTCTCTGTTCTCCCCAATCATTAACTAACTTCCCCAAAATAGGTCAAGATCTGCTTGACACCTCTTAAAGTTCCATCATCTTCATAACACTGGCTTGAGTAAAGATCTGCTTTACTCAAAGTTGTTCCATACTCTCTCTTAAGTATGGTCCTACCCCCTTGTAACAGCCTAAGCTCTCCTGAACTTAGCGCTTTCTTACCCTCTCCATATTAACCACTAACATTATTATTTAGCTCCCTATTCTTCCCATCCCCTTATTAATATTAAGTAAAATCCCCCTACGTAATATCCCTCCCCCTGGTTGAAAAATAACCATAAGTACTCCTGGGAATTGCTCAGTTTATCTGAAACTTAGCAAGAGCCCTTGACCTCCATAACCACCTCCCAGATACAATGGACTCCTTCCAAAGTATAAAATCCCTCTGAGGTAATCGGACCCCTTCCGAAACCTCAAATTCCCTTCACAGCCACTTACTTGCTCTTTCCTCCCAAAACTTACACTCTATAGAACCTTAAAGCTAGATCGCATCACAACATCATACTTTCCTCTCCATGCAGGTTATCACCCATCTATCACCACCTGATGCGATATTGCGATATCGGCGTCGGCGGTTGCAAGCGCCGAGTGTCCAACTCAAGCACCCTTCGTTCCCCGCCGATGCGATATTGCGATCGCATCAGAGTTTCTTCATCGCATTACCTCCAGTATCAGCACTTCACCACGTTGCTCTGTACCAGGGACCCACCACAGCTGACGTCATCTGTCGTACAGCCTAAGTCATGCTGACGTTAGCAGCCAGAAAGCCGAAACTTCGCGCAGGAAGAAAAATTGCACTTCGGAGCTCCAGAACAAGAAACAGAGGCAGTTTTCGATGCGCGATTAGCGCGAAGCACTAATCGCGCATCACTACGATAAATAGGCCATTTCTAGGAATCTTTGGGGAATATTCTGATTTCTTAGCCCATTGCGCGCCGAAAAAGCCCAAAAATCGCCCGATCGTGCCAAAAGAATCTGGTTTAAAGACAGCAACAGATCTATCACAGAGTTTAAAGTGTATCAGATCAAATCATCAGGCATCAAGCGTGTCAAAGAGTATCAGTCGACGACGGAAGCCATCAATGTAGCGGCAAAGGGTATCAGTGAATATCTTGAGCAGCGACCCGAAACAGGAGAAAATTTAATATTTTCCAGCAGATTCATAGGAAGAGGGCGAAACTACTTGAAGCTCTCAAATCGTAATTATTGCACATTTAATTCACACCAGAGCCGAACTGCAGTTCCCGAAGCACAATCATTCCAGCAACACCGCATCTGGCCCCCAAGGGCCACGTCGTCACCTGTTCCGATCCAGCTACCCCCAGCACAGCCAAAAAAGATTTACGTGCATTTAATTCCAGCAACACTTAGATTTTTGAAGAGTTCTCTAAGCAGACCTATTGAGGTCACTTGTAATGATGTCTTTCCAATATTTTGCTTATAAATACCACCCTGAGCAATGTTGTGAGGGGTTGGTTGGTTGGTAGTAGTTGTTGGTCAGCCTTCTTTCCAGCATTTTCTCCGAGCAGAGACTCGCGCTGTAACTGTCATAATTTCCATAATCAAAGATTGCTGAAAGCATGGATTTTGAAACTACTTGATGTTTTCTCTTGGCCAAGGAATGATCACGGAATTCCTGTGCTTCTACATGATCCAATAAGTGTTCCTCTCCTCTGTTTAATTTTATGTTTTTTGCCACCATACCGCCTTCTAAATTGCAGGAAAAAAGAATAGCTTAAGATTTGCTTCATTACACTTTAAGTTCAATTTCTGCATTTCTCAATGTTTTCTTCAGAAATAGTTATGAGCATGTATTCTTAAATGATCTTGTTTATGTTGTTTCTTTCACATATGAGTGCATGTTTAGGAATTTTTAACTGCTCCTAGATCCCATTCATCCATTTCTCCTCTTTTTCAGCATGATGAAATGATTCTCCTTTGCCTTTCATCCCTGATGTCCATTCCGTACTTTCAGCAGACAGAAAATTGTATACTGTGTGGCTATCCCGCTCCGTATCCCCTTGTGACCAAGAAAATGCTCGCAAGCCTCAATCTGTGACTCCATGCCCAATGGTTCGAAACTTATCACTCCTTACCTTGCCTCTTTGTTCGAAAATCCTACCTTCTTTCCAATCACAATCAACACTCCCTTGAAGTCAGAAAGCTAGCCTAAAATCATCAACTAAGGTTGAATTAAAAGGAGAGAGCCCTCTTTGATTGCAGGTGGGCTAGAACCTGCAATCAGAGGATTGGTTTGTGGTTACCTCGGTCGTATCCCTATTAGGAGCCTAGGGACAACCTGAGTGATAACACTACTAAGGCTTGTTTTTGTTTAGCCTGTAGGACATCTAGCTGCGTTGTGAGAGTGCCCAGGATGTTCGTCTTGAAATCTTCTACGAGGTTACCGATTTCCATTCGTGTTACGCCTCTAATGTATGGTTTAGTTCCCTTGCTCATGGGATCTTGACTACCTTCTCTTGTACGTGTGCTTCCTCGCGAACATCGGATACACAAGCGAATTATTTCATCATAATCTTCCTGAAAAATATCTCCTTTCCCCATTAAATTTAGAGTTTCTAACCATTCCTCTTTCATTCCTTTAATTAAGATATCTCTTATGACTTCTTTAGGTAAGGTGGTGTGTGGAGACCTCTGCAAATTAAAATTAAACCATTCTACATATTCTTCTAGTGTTTCATTATTTTTTGCAGTCATCTTAAAGATTTCATCTTTTAGCTCCCTAGTCTTGAAGAATTCCTGGTATCTTGTGAAAGGAGATTTTCATATCATCCCAAGAATTAATAGTTTTCCCACTGAGACCCATGAACCATCTTAATGCTACTCCTTTTAGACTAGAAGGGAACAACATTATCTTTTGGGGGTAAGTGATGTAGTCATACCCTCTCCAGAGGACATCAAAAGAAAATAGGAAATCATCGGGATCCTCTATGATCATCCCATAAAAAGATGGGATGCTCTGCAGAGGAATAGCCTTCATGGGGGCATTGGCCACTTGGTCGACTACGGGATACTCTAATGTCAAGGTCTGACCTTGAGGTGGTTGGTTTGTCATTTGGTCAAAGATGTGGCAATAAGATTCATGGATTTCAGGGGGTGCTTTTTGAGTAAGCGAAGGATTAGCAACCCGAGCTAGCTTTGCGGCACTGCCTATATCTGGGATCAGAGGACACTATTTTTCAGACAATTGTGGTTCTACCTTAGCAGTGCCACAAGTTTCTCCTTCTCCTTCTCTTAAGTTACAAGATTTTCCTTCTCGTAGAGGATCAAAATGTAAACTTGTTGTAGCTTGAAGACTGTGTTCAAATCATCCAACTTTGCTTTTAATATCAACGTAAGCTGTAGATGGTAAGCCTGCTACTTGAGGGATTATAGTAGGACATTTGCCAAATACTACCCAGAATCCTACTAATGCTTGAGACTCTTCTTTTCTTATGATTTCATCTATAAATGTCGTTCTCCCAAGGGTCACCGATCCTTTGGGTTTTGCATATTTGGGTTGGGGTTTCTGCTCTTTTTCTATCTTTCTATTCCTAGTCATTCATAAAAATCAATTCCTATTTAACCTCTAAGATTTTGCTGAAAAGCGTGCTGATAAGTAAGCACTTTACTTGCTAGGTACGCAGGTTCTTACCTTTCATTTTGAAAACCCAATTCTTTCACATGAAGATAAAAAGGAAATCACTTGAAACAATCTCCCTGACAACGACGCAAAAATGTTAGTGCACTAAGATGTATTTTTACAGGCAGTCTTAATTCCTACATTAATCGTCAACCCAAGGTAAGTCTTTTTATCTCAAGAGTGTCAGCACTATATTTGCAATGAATTCAGAGGTTATCTAATGCTAAATTGTTGCAATCACTAATAACTCTCTCTTCAACTCAATCCACATAATTATGAAAGAAATAACTATGGAAGAAATAACTTTGAAAGAACTCTTAACACACTTTGAAATTATGTTTAACTTATTCAGAAATCAAATGAGTATGAATGCAAATTCTAAGAATCATGCTCAACAAACTTCAAATAGAATTAAGAATAACTCACCAACACAACAAATAGAACAATAACAATTGAACAACAATGATGATCTATAGAAAATCTGAATTGAACAATGAATCCTAATTGAACGGTAATCTCAATTGAATGGAAAATCCTAATTGAACGGAAATATCAATTGAACGGCAAATCCTAATTGAATGGTAATCTCAATTGAACAGAAAATCCTAATTGAAAGGCAATCTCAATTGAACAAGAACCGATAATTGAAAAACAAGCAATCATATAATGATAAATGATCTCTAAACAACAAATAATATATATAAGAAAATTATGGAAACTAATTAATTCTATCTCTAAGATCTATGATAACGTAAGTCAGATTGAACAATGATCTACTATTGAAACTAATATAACTAATCCAATCAAAGCATTACTCATATATGTAGCATGACTATGTCTGAATCTAAATGACTAGCAGTATGAATCATAATTGTCAATCTTCACAATAAGTGAAATGATACTAACTGAACATTAACAATCAGTAAAGACCAAGTAGAAAATATTATAACACAAGAAAACAATAGAACTTTTCTTGACTGGGCCCAGAGTTGCCAGAAGTCTTTACTAAGAAATACTCAGAATATAAGTATGGATCAAACGTTGTCTTTCTTCATTAATATAAGTAACAAGATTATAGCATCACTAAGATAATAGTATTATATCTCTCAAAAAGAATAATTACAAATTATGAAATTTTGAACTCATTTTTCGTTTTCCTTTTGGCCTTATATATAACATTATAAGAGTAAACTAGATAAAAGTGAATCCTCAGGATCAAGGGATCATGAGGATTTCACAATATCTAAGCTGATTCTGTCATGAAATAGCATCAGTCTGCCTCGCCTCTAGCTACCTTGCCTGCCTTAGACAATTTATTTTTCCTTTTACAACCTGATGTTGCTCTATCGATTAAATGGCTATTGACCAATCTATATCTTTTTCACATAAGGATAGTAAAAAGTAGGTTTCTTATAATAGATTTATCTAATTTGTTACCAAGTGCTTTCATCCAACTTTATCTTTTATTTCCCTTATTTTGATCCATAAACATAGATAATCATGTAAGGATGAATGCGCAATAAAGCAATTACGAAGGAGAAAACATACCTTTTTCTTGAACTAACAGGTAGTAAGTCATAGATTTTGATAAGGTAACAACACTTACATGTCTTATTTTCCATATGCGTTAATGTTCCTTATTGTTATATTAAAGAATGCATTAGCTATGGAATTAACATGATTCTGCAGCCATGTTATAAATCTGCAACTACCTCCATGGTTCACCCCGGTTTTGGTGTGCTAATGAGGAAACTAAGCATATGGGTAGTTGAGGATCGATCCCCTCATGGATCTCCTCCTATTTACTTGAGACAATTCACCGAAGGAATCACATAGTGGCATGGTCAAAGACACAGGTCAACACATAGTAGCAAGAGTCCGAGCATAACATGTTTTCTCGATTTTCCTTCCAAATAGAAAACCAACGAAATAATGCATTTCATGTCTATTTTCATATTTGATTTAGGATTGAACAACAAACCTATAGGCATACAAGTCTCAACTAATTGAGAACTCATTTTATATAAATATATATCCTTTGTAAACGATATAAAGGAGGAAGTAATAGTTATTATTGAAGAAATTGTGAACCAGACCTTCATTCCTGTATGAATTTGAAGTTACTTTTCTGATTCGATACGTATGTGATTGTTAATCATACCTACTAGATGTGAAGGGCCCCTACAGACAGTCAAGGTTTTTAATTTTTTTTTTTTTTCGTTGCTCTATAATTGTTTTCATTTAATTGATTTTTGTTATCACTGCATTCTAGTTTAATTACTTCGTTGTTTTGAGTATTTTGTATAACTCAGATTATCTCATTTACCATTTCATATTTCGTTATGCTTGCAGACATTTAATAATTTAGTCCTTCAATGTTTTTCATTTTAGATAGCCTTTCCATGTTTTCTAGAATCAAAATTTATATCACTCTACAGTTTGTAATTAGAGATTTCTTTCATTCTCTTTAAGATTAGAATTTGTATAGATACATTTCGTAGACATTCTTTTGTTTGAATTCCAATATTATCTTTCCTAAGAAGCAAGGTGTTTATGTAGATTTATAATTTTAGGATGAATAAATTAAGACATTTTAGAATGATACTCAATTATATATGATTTAGTAGATTAACTTTCATTTAATCTAGCAAAAGCTTAACTTCCCTGTATTCATTTGTAGAAATGTAACCCTAATAAAAAATCTAGATAATAATGAAAATATCAAAATAAATATAACCATCATCCTACTAAACGAAATAATAGGCTTCTACCATATATATTTCATCTGCAGTTCATAACTTTACCAACTCCAATCGATAATCTACGCTTGCAATTTAAGAACATTAAATTAACCAAACATCCACTTCCACTGTAATAAGACATATGGCACTCTACTACATATCATTCCAAGGCTCGAATTTCTACATGTTTACTGGCTTCATTTTCTCTCACAAGATATTATGTAGATGAAAAAGGTGAAGGTGAAGGATCACACTACTTCATTACTGCTGGTGAGGTAAATCCCCTCTACGGATAGAGGCGATCCCTACTAGCCCAACAGGGGTCTAGCAACAATCAAACAATGCTACACTGCAGGTTCCTAGTTGTAATTAACAAGTGGGTAAAAGAAACCTACTTGGATTCCAACGCTATGTTTGTCGAAGGGATGATCCTCTCGCTCCTTCGCTCCAGCCGATCACAGTCCTCCACTATCCTCGCGGACGGACACCTGCACAAGCAAAGAGAGAGCAAACACGGGCGTAAAATCTACTAAAAACAACTATGTATCAGTCAGGAAGGATACAATTTACATTAATCATTCATAGGACAAATGGAAATGGAACCATAAGAGTAGTCATTTATCTTTATTAATCAGAAAATAGAGTAAGGTACAACCGAAGTCCTGACGCTGAGTCCTTCTCTAGAGGGTCCAGCCAGCATGTCTTCCAAGCATTCACCTTTGGAGCAAATCTCTCAAGTCAAAGAGGTCTCTCTCTCACATACAAGGAAACAAGCTCATGACCTTCCTCAAGCTCAAAGCAATCCTCACACAACACACCAAATGCCTACAAAGAGCAGCACTAATGCACTAAGAATTCCTCAATCAAAGTCTATATGTTCCAACTAGCTGCTCATGGGCAATGGAGGAAGCTTATAAAGGAGAAGGAGTCTCCATGAATAGCTAAAGGATGAGCTTTCCCCCAAGATAAGTGGATGGTCAGTCGAACAGACATGCCAGAGAAAGGATGGCGACCTCAACAATGCTAACAACCAAGTCTGGAGGGATCTGGAAGGTTGGTTGTTAGAACAAATTCGCCCAAACAGGATCAGCGCGGGCGAGACACTGAGCTGGCGTGCTGACATCGCAGATCAACTATAGAGGAGGTCTGGTCAGCGCTCAACTGGACAAACGGAGGGTGCACTGTCCGTAAAATGGGACCAGCGCGATGTGCTTCCGCGCTGGCAGCGCATCAGATACACTGGCCTCCGCCTGTCAGCGCGGTTATTTAATAAACAGACGCGATGATACATTTAACTTAGGCAAAGAGGGTTTTTTAGCCATTTTGAGGAGCATGAGCATAGGTGAATGTAGTTTCACAAACAGTAGGGAGACTGACATGATGGCAGTGACATTTTACTGTGTAACAGATGCCCCCTAAAGCATGAAGCCCGAGAGAGTGGGAGGGGTGAAATGCTTTACAAGACTGCTGCACTGGAACACCACCGGAGAGAAACTGCAGGCGGATACAACTGATATTTCAATTACATGTAGTCTAGGCATGGGAGCAGCCATCCAAAAGACATATGGAAAAAGGTTTGCGGCGTGGACGCAGCCACCCAGCTGAAAAGACCATAATGATAAGAGGTATGGTCGCAACCATCCTTAAAAAGACTCAGGTATGGTCGCAGCCATCCATCAATGAGTCATGTAATGATGTCCCACAAAATCACAACCTGGTCCACAATGGACTAGAACCAGGGTCTTGCGCTCCATTCGAATCCGAACAAAGTACAAGTTCAAACATGTGAATATATGTGTCGAAGTCGAACATGCTTGAACATCGTCTGATTACCAACCAATGATGAGAGTTGTTAACAGACACGAGAGGGGCCACCACTGATGACGATGGTCCTCAAGGTACTATAGGTACAATCCACGGCATGTGAATGAATGAGCCGATGTTGAACACCCGCGGAATCATTCGATCGGAGGCCAATGATGAAAACCTCGCGTCGAACACGAAGAACCTGCCATTAAGGCATGCAGGCCCTAAGGCACCTGAAGGGAGTCCCTAGGTCACTCCTGGATAATGAGCTGGAGTCGACAGGAAGTGATCTTTGTCGAAGGTGGGCCATAATGTTTCCCACATCATCGACGCGAGACGGGTAGAGACAAGTTTGTTTTGCGTGAAATATTAGAGGGGGGTTATACTTGCAGAGGCCAACTTCTCTTGAACATATCGACGGCACAATGACGGGTTTGGCAGTATTTGGGGGTCAAATGATCAGAGGTTGTAATGGAAGGGCAATGAGCAGATGAGTGGCCAAATAGGAAAACCCAAACCCATGGAGGCAAAAGTGAAGCAAGATGAGATGTCCCCACCCAGACACGAATGCAAACAGTGCCATGTTCAAGAGCGACATACTGCCGATGATGACGATTACGGTTCCTTTATTTCCCCCACCATTTCTGGCGAGTACCCCGATTATTTTTGGATGACAAGCTTGACGAGGATAGCATATGCTTGGAGGGCGTCATTTCGATGGAGCCCAATGTCATTTAATTTTAACGAGCCTGACAAAGGAAGAACTCGGCGCCTTTTCATGTTTAGAGAGTTTGAAAAGACAGCTGAAAAGGAAACTCTACGGGGGTGCTTTTTCATAAAGTTGTGTCTCTCGAGCCCGAAAAAGTATAAAACGATGCTCAAAAGAACCGCCCGATCATTACGACTGAGGAGTACTTTTCGTAAATAGTGACATCGACCTGAAAAAGTAAAAAAGCGATCGATACCACGGCGTTTTAGAACCAATAACGAGCGCGAAACGACAAACGCCCGACAATCTTTGTTATTTTAAACGGTCAAAAAAGAGCTTTAAAACGACCGCCTCTCGTTCCTTTTAGACGAGCTGAGAGGGGGCTCGGCAATCTTTTCTTGTTTTGTGTCGGAAAAGAGCTTAACGATGACATTTTTGGGATCAAGTGTATAGGAATCCACCACGACCATGTTGGTTTCGAGGACCTGCACATGACAAATACCCGCATAAACCTGTTCGATACGTCGAAAAATCATAATAAAATATGCATTGAGACATAATCTACCACATCTAGATGAGTTCATGGCAAAATCATAGTAAAAAACTCACATTTACAAGGAATTTTGACCAAATTTGGAAATTTTACCATAAATAGGAGGTTTGTAAAACCATTTTTACCATTTTACCATTGGAGCTCTGGAGAACGTGAAATTACTACAAAGTTGACGGAGCTGATTCTGCCTCATCCGAACGTTGATTTCCCGACCGTTTGTTCCAGGTAGGTTCCCCTTGCCTCGTCTTGCATTTTGGTTATATTTTTATGCATTTTGACCGTAAGATTTTGCCATTTGGCCAAAATCTTTGTGCGTTGGAGCGCTCTCGGTCAGCGCGGATTTCCCTATCGGGTCCGCGCTGATCGGGCTTTCCAACACGTAGCCCGCTCTGGGTCAGCGCGGAAAACCCGTGTCCTTCCGCGCTGACCCAGTGGAAAACACGTGGGGCGGCCATTCCCAGCGCGACTGTTTTAGAAACAGTCGCGCTGGCGCCGAGAGATATTGATTTTTAAAATTTAAATGCTTTTTCCCACATGCAAGCTTCTAAATGGGTCTTGGGTGCTTTTGCAGGACACAATGGCTTTTACTTGGCAGGAGAGGGACCATGACAATGAGGATATGGCTACTTTGGCTGATGCCGGATGCCGCAATGCCATGCGAGCATGCGGTTTGATGAAATTCTTCCGCACTCTGAGACTAAGAGCTCAGCCAGACCTGCTGGAGCTGCTGATCAGGGCCTGGAACCCAGTGGATGGAAAATTCACCATCCGGGGTCGAGATATCGAGTTCGACTCCAGCGACATATACTTTTTGACTGGGTTATCCCACCGAGGCCCGGTGCCCATCCTAGAGGGGCAGCGTCCTAGCGGCGAAACACTAGACCGATTGATGGCTCGTGTCTGCCAACATGCGGTTAAGACACGGAGTGGGAAGTGCAACATCCCATCAGTGGGTGTCGGCGAGCGTGCCGACATAGTTCTCCGGACTATTCTCTTTCTGGTTACGCGGGCAGCAGGGAGCCTGGAGAACCACGAGGCCTCAAAGGCCAACCTCTTACTTGCTCTAGATTGCCTAGAGCCCATGATCTTCAACTGGGCGACTGCTGTAACGAACAGCATGAAGAGGCAACTGAACAACTGTCGACGTGGAGAGTCGAAGCAGTTCGGTTACGGTTCCATCCTACTCCCACTGATGTTCGAGCGGGTGCCGGCCCTCCGGCTACAGACCATGGTGCTAGACCCGCCACGCAATGCGCGGGAGACGAGGGCCACTAAGTGGTCCCGAGTCATGCCTTGCGGAGGTGGTGGACGATCAGTGTCCTGGGGCCTTTGTTTCAGAGAGTGGCTAGAGAGCCAGGTTATTTTTGTCGAGGACTGGCCGTATGTCGGTGTCGACTTCTGAGGAGATCCGGACATGCCGCTGCCTGCGGGAGAGCAGTGGGACGACGGAGGTATGAAACTTGATCTTTTTCATGATGTTTTTGTATTTTCAGTACATGTCTTGACATATGCTCTCACTGTGCAGATGTAGGACCCGTGAGACCCCTCGGCCTAGCTCCAGAGGCACGGAGGGCAGACCAGGGTGCTGGCGCCTTGGCTCTGGCTCCCACGGGAGGTGACCAGGCGGAGACGGTGATCCGCAACCTGGAGGGGTTGCTAGCAGGAATCCCTGACTATCAGGGGATCGAGGAGGTCCCTTAGTGCGCAGATCCATACAGTGGGTGTGGAACCCAGGATGCACCGCTTATTGAGGCGGGTGGCACGAGCGGCGACAGTCTACAGAGAGCATAACCCACCATAGTAGTCGCCTAGGTTTTATTTCCACTGCTGTTATTTTTGAGAGACATATGTCTCAGATGTACTGAGAACACTTGAGACACATACATTTATTTTTTGAGCGCCTTAGTGTGCCACACGATATATATATATACATGGTGCCTTATTGTATCTTATGCTTCTTATGTTTATGAATTTACATGTTTCGCAAATGTCTGTCTAATACATAGTTAGCCAATGCATTAGTTACAACATTAAGTCTTCTTGGAATGTGATGATAAGTAATGTAATCAAAATTTCTTTCCAATAACTTAACACGTAAATACAACCTTAATATGCAATGGTCTATGACGGAATATTGCCCATTGAGTTGATGAACTACAAGCTGTGAATCCAAGTTTACAAGCAACGAGCGGATTCCGAGGTTAATTGCCTCGGCTAATAGTTCAATTACAGCACTATATTCAGCTACATTGTTTGTCGTGCAACCTAGACACACACCTTGAATGTCTACCAATTCACCATGAGGATCGTAGATCACCCATGCCGCAGACGACAGATTGCGGGTGCTACGGGAAGCACCATCAGCGAAACCAACGTAAGGTGATCCAGACATCTGTTCAGAAGCAAAAGACACAATAAGCAGCGATCACGCCGGCTCACTAAGACAAAAATCCAAACAAACACGCACACACACAAAACACACTTGAAAAGGCATATGCATGTAAAAATAAATGAGAGAGTGCCTGGACTCAGGCGTAATATTTTTTAAGATATAACCCATTACGGGGCCGGTCCAGGGGATTGCCTTCGTAATCAATCAGCTCGTAGGCACCTTTTTGTAGAACTCTTTTTACAATGTAGGGCCCGTGCAACATTGGCTCGAGTTTGCCTGCTCCTAGCTTATCACTAGCCTGATCGTAGAGCAAGACCAAGTCACCTTCAACGAAAGAGCGAGGATTAACCGAGTTGTCAAAGTGAGTTTTCACTCGCTTCTTTTGAGCTTCGATAGCAAGGGAGGCTAGACGACGTGTCTCATCTAGTCTTTCCAGGTAAAGAAGCCGCTCTTCTACGGGAGTAGTCTCGGGAAGTAACTCGATGGCTAACTTTAGCGAAGGAATCTCGCACTCAATTGGAAGGGTTGCCTCCAGCCCATATACCAACTGAAAAGGGGTGAAGCCGGTGGCATCCTTCACTGAGGTCCGGTAGGCCCACAATGCAGAAAACAACATCAAATGCCAATTAGACTTGTGCATGTCGACAGTTCTCTGAAGTATTGTGACCAAGACTTTGTTCAGGGCTTCAACCTGACCGTTGGCCTGAGGATAGTATGGGGATGAACTATCGTGCCTAAGTCCAAGTTGGGTTGTTAATTCGACCATCATGTGATTACAGAAATGCTTTCCCTGATCAGTGACAATGGCTTGTGGAACTCCAAACCGAGAGATAACATGGTTGAAAATAAATTGCGTCGCCGTGTGACCATCTTCGGACAATGTGGGCATCGCCTCGGCCCATTTTGTAAAGTAATCGACAGCAACGATGATGTAACCGTGCCCCTCGGCCGAGCGAGGGTTACATGTCACATAATCGATGCCCCACTTAGCAAAGGGGCCAACGGTCACTACGAGGTGCAGAGGTGTAGCAGGAGCACGCATCTTCCGCTGGTAGATCTGGCATTCATGGCATGAGTGGACGGCAAGAATGCAGTCATTAAAGATGGAAGGCCAGAAGTAGCCAGCGCGAAGGATCTTTTGTGCGGTAGCGTATCCAGACATGTGACCACCACAAGCGCCGGAGTGGCAGTCATTTAGAACTCTTTCCACTTCTTCGAAGGTGAGACACCGACGAAGGACTGAATCAACTCCAAGACGGTATAGGGTGTCCCCAACTATAGTCAACGGTAGTCAACGCAGACACGAATGGTGCCCTGCTTTTTATCGACAGGGACAATGTTTGAGACCCACTCTGTAAGTGGGATAGGATAGATAAATCCTGCCTTGAGAAGCTTTTCCACCTCTGCCTTGATGGTTGCCGCCTTGCGGGGATGCACGGGGCGCAAACGCTGGCAAACAGGTTTGGCCCCGGGATACGTTGGTATCTCGTGCACGACTATAAATGGGTCAATGCCGGGCATTTCTTCATATGACCATGCAAAAACATCGCGAAATTCGCGAAAAAGAGCAATGTAGACTTGAATCTCCTCTGGAGTGTAGGTCACTCCAATGAAAATATTCTCAACGATCCCTGATTTGACAGAGATGTCGATCGGTTGAGTTTGCGTGATGTTCCCTAGGTTTCCTTCTGACGTTTGATAGATTTGAATAGGCGTCTGAAGGGGTTGAGAAGGGAGATATGAGGCAAACTATGCGAGACACAGTAAAGTTTCCTGGGAGGTCGGGAGAAAGGAAGAACGGTGGTGAAGAGGGAACCACGGTCGTTCATCCAGAGACATTGTCTCTATAATTGCCTCATCAGAAGGAAATGTTTCCTTCAATGGATCTGAAGAGGTGTATTCTCCTACCCAAGGGGGAAAATCATCCGAGTCAAGCGCCCCACTCGAGACGGTGGGTTCCGTATAAGAAGCCGATGCAGCGACAATTTCAATGTAGTTGAGCTCGGCTGGGCTCAACGGCATCTCCTCGCCCCAATGTTCTATCTGGTCGATGGATGGGAGGATCCAGGGGTCAGAATGAACCGAGATCATCAAGATCGAGGCGAAGTTTGGAGGTGGGAGGGAAAAAACACCCATAAGGGTGGGTTCTTTGAAGAGCCCGGCTCCCACATTTTCATAAGACATGGAGGTATGTTCAACGAAGGGTACATTTCCCTCAGAAGAGGAAGCGAAAAACGAGAGTTGATCAACCGTGACAATTTTCCCTTGATGGGGAAAACGAATGACACGGAAGAGAGACGAAGCTATAGCACGCATAGCATACGTCCAGCTTCGACCCAGAAGAATATTATATGTAAGACTCGCATCTACAACTTCAACTTCAACTTCTACGGTCTTCCCTTCTAAGGTAATCGGTAGCCGTTGAAGGATACCATACGGACGAGACTCTCTCCTGTCGAACGCTTCCAAGGTCATCGGGGACTGACTCAATGTCGGAGACCCGATGGCTTTCCAACATGCAACAGACATGATGCAGGTCGAGGCACCCTCATCAATAACCATATGATGGATCGTTTTAGAATTGATGATGACTTGTATAAGGAAAGCGATCTGATGAGGCAGTTGCGGCACATGACTCTCGAGATCAAAAGTGATTAATTGCGAGTCCACTGGGTCTATGCCACCGATGGCCGATAGCAGGGACTTCCTCTCGGGGGGCAGCTCTGAAGGACCTCTAATGCGGACATGGCAGACGGAGCCTGCACTAAATCCTCCATGATGTTGTAGTGCTGGGCAGCACGAGCATTCGGGTTATAGGAAGACCTCCTGAGTACCCCTTTGGGAGGGGGTCAGATTTTCGTCTCAGTACTCGGCCTCTCGATATGGAGTGGGCCATAACTGGATAGAGGAGCACTTGAGGGAACCTCTGGCTCCTTTCCTGTGGACGACGGATAATCCTTAGCTCGAGTAGATACATGGATCAGAATAGTTCCGGCCATGAAGACCTGGGAACCGAAAGGAGAGGAAGAAGAAGGATCAGCTACCATCTAGGTCTGCTGAGAGGGAAAGGGTTCTTTCAAAACAGCAGGGATCCCTTGAGCACCTTTCAACAACCGACTAACTTCGGCCCACCTAGGGCAGTCCTTAGTATAGTGGTCTTCCTCACAAATGAGGCAAGGGTACTTAGGCTTGCGCTTAGCACCTTCCTCACCAGGAGGTTTAGATGATCCTTGCTTGGGTTGATCGGGTTTATTCTTCCCCTTGCCTTTTTCCTTTTTCTTACCCTTCAAGGCTTTACCTGTCGTAGAAGACTGAACGGCATTCACCTCGGAAGTATTATCGGAAATAACAATGCCCTGGGAAGAGTTCTTGTTGGGTGAACTAGGCTTCTGCTTCCCAGAGTTAGATGACTTTTTAGAGGCTTGGGCTACAGAGCCGATGACTCCATCAACAGATGGTTTGGGTGGAGCCTTGGATGTGCCGAGCCTAGGGGCGTCTGGCAAATAGTCATACAAAGTACCAGACTGAGAATAGACTAAGTCTAGGTACTGAGCGCACACGATCGCCTGCTCTTTAGTTACGCATGCCCCCATAGCGATGTCCCTTGCAATCTGGGGGACAAAGGAGGTAGTAAACCAGTCGGTAAGGAGTAAATCAGGTATCCAGAACTTGATTAACCTGCGACGCCTTCTCCATTCATGAATATGATCGGAGATATGTGTAGCAGTGCTCTGTTTAAGAGACATAAGGAGATGAGTCCCCATCTCATACTGAATGGGTAACTGAAAGTGATTCAAAAATGCCATAGCCAGCGAATTGAAATCATGGAATGATGCACGAGACAATTCGATATACCATTTTGCTGCCGAACCAGTGAGAGTCCTTTGAAAGAGGCGAAGTCAGATTGAATCATCGAGCCATGAATTTGACAAACACCATAAGTGATACGTCATGACATGAGCCTGAGGCTCCTCTCCGGCCTTCCCATCAAATTTGGGACAGTCACTTGGAATTTTAGTTGGAACTGGTGGCCACTGTGGATCATGTAGAATGGGATCATTCATTAATTTTGACACATCGGGCAGTTCCAATGTGGCTAGAAATGGTAATTGAGGATTAAATGACATTTGCGGCGGATATGAGGTGGAACCAAAATTCCACCCAGCTCCAGGTTGCCCCCATTGTCCTTGTCCTGATGGACCAGGTCCGTAAGGGCCTGTCCATAAAGGTTTTGTCCGTAGGGGTTGTTCCCGAAACCAGGTTGCTGGTTTTGCCCCCCAGCACCCCATTGGTTACCATATTGACCAGCAGGTTGTTGATAATTCGGTTGAGGATTACCCTGCGGTTGTTGGTAATTCTGATAAGGGATGTAAGGATTCTATCCCTGGGGCTGCTGGTATCCGTACTGAGCCTGTGAACTAGGCGGCATTTGATGGGATTGATATCCACCAGAATGCTGGGGCTGGGATTGATACCCACCCGAATATGGAGGTTGGGCCTGATGCCCGCCAGAGTACGGAGGCTGATTGATACTCGCCTGAGTGCGGAGGTTGGGATTGATACCCGCCCGAGTAAGGAGGTTGGGATTGGTGCCCACCTGAATACGGAGGCCAGGATTGGTACCCACCTTGATATGGATGTTGGGATTGGAACCCACCTGAAAGAGGAGGTCGGGATTAATACCCGCCTGCATTCTGAGCCGTCTAGCCAGAGGGTTGTACTGGTTGGATTGGGGGCGGCCTTACTCGCCCAGAAGGTCAAGCTTGCTGGGTGAGGGGTGGCCCTTGTGCAACCGAGGTTTGTCCCTGGTGACCAGAGGGTTGCTGGGTGGTAGGCCGGCCTTGCTGCACGTAAGGCAGGCCTCCTTTCCCAGAAGGGTTTCCTTGCTCGTTTACGGGTTGACCTTGTTTCCCGTGAGGTTATGCCTGGTTCCCGTAGGGTTGCCTCGAAGGGTAGCCTTGTTGGGTACCTGGTTGACCTTGTTGGGCATTGGGTTGTCCCGAGTTTCCTGAAGGTTGCCCAAAATAAGTAAACGCCGGACCACTAGAGATCCGAAGGTTGTCCTTGTGGGCCTCCTTGCTGACCAGGGTAGTTTTGACCTGTAAACTGCTGCCCATAATCAGGCTGCACGTAAGGTTGCTGACCTTGGTAAGGTGGTCCTTGCTGTCCTTGTCCTGGATAGTATATACCGCCACCATACGCGGTGGTGCCCCAATCAATGTTCAATGGAACAAAAATCTCATCAAAAGGAGTTTGAGGCAGAGAGGTGTACAAACGATGATGCTCGGCATCATAGTATGGACCTTGACCATCCAGGTTCTAGATATTACACAAGTATTCATAAAATGCTTCCTCCTCTGTCATATGCTCAGGAACAGGAGGAGCATCACTTGCAGGGTGCACAACCCGAGAAGAAGGAGACGGTTCCCCACTCTGCGTTGGACCTCGAGACGGGCCCGCGGTAGAAGTGACAGCGGATGAAGCTGTGACCGCACTCACAACTGGAGTTGACACTGCGACACAAACGGTCGGGTTGGTGGGGACTGCTGTAACAGCAGTATGAGGGGCTTGGGAAATAAAAGATCCTGTGGTAGGGACGACGTTGTGACCCTCAGAAAAGAACCGGTGAGCATCCCGCAATGACCTGTAACGCCTTGGCACCGTTTGTCCAGAAGACGTGACGGTGTAAGGCGTGGTGGTAACAGGGGATATAACAGGGGATGTTCCCGGAATGGGAGTATCTATATCCGACATAATGGTCCGGCCACTAGACACTGGAGAAGTGTCACCCATATCGGATGAAGCCATCGGAAATGGAGCACCGATAGGGGTGGCAGGATGAGACCCGTCAGAGGGTTCCCAAACAGGGCTGTAAAAGAACTCGTAAAAATCGTCTCCTGGAGCTCGAGAATTCAACGGTTGTACGCTTGGAATGATGGGAAAAGCGCCACAAACCGGAGTTTCGGGGGCAACAGAAGATGGGGACCCTTCTTCACTCGGGATCGAGGACGGAGTTGATGGATCCGCCAGGATGTCCCAACAAAGACCCTAAAGAAGCTAACGACAAACCTACTCAAACTAAACACACACAAGATTAACCGGGAAATATTATCGTGGCCAAATTAATTTTAAGACACAGGAACAAAACTTGACCTTTTCATGTTTCAAGAG